>JAWKAU010000333.1:0-110000 GCA_033398695.1 Orobanche coerulescens
CTCAAATCCAATGGAACTTCATGAGTCTACTCATATAAGAAACTAATGAACCATAAATACAAATCCAAATGAACTTCATGAGCCTAGTCCTCTACGAACCTCATGAACCTTAAATCCATATCAAGGAACTTCATGAGCCTAGTCCTCTAGGAATCTCATGAACCTTAAATACAAATCAAAACGAACTTCATGAGCCTAGTCCTATAGGAACCTCATGAACCTTAAATCCAAATCCATTAGGAACTTCATGAGCGTAGTCCTCTTGGAACCTCATGAACCTTAAATCCAAATCTAAAGGAACTTCATGAGCCTAGTCCTCTAGGAATCTCATGAACCTTAAATCCAAATCCAAAGGAACTTCATGAGCCTAGTCCTCTTGGAACCTCATGAACATTTAATCCAAATCCAAAGGATCTTCATGAGCCTAGTCCTTAAGGAACCTCATGAACCTTAAATTCAAATCTAATGGAATTTCATGAGCCTAGTCCTATATGAAACTCATGAACCTCAAATACGAATCCAAAGGAACTTCATGAGCCTAGTCCTCTAGGAATCTCATGAACCTTTAATCCAAATCGAAGGAACTTCATGAGCCTAGTCCTCTAGGAACCTCATGAACCTTTAATCCTAATACAAAGGAACTTCATGAGCCTAGTCTCTAGGAACCTCATGAACATTAAATCCAAATATAATGGAACTTCATGAGCCTAGTCCCTTAAGAACCTCATGAACCTTAAATCCAAATCCAAAGTAACTTCATGAGCATATATCCTCTAGGAAGATCATGAAACTTTAATCCAAATCCAAAAGAACTTCATGAGCCTAGTCTCTAGGAACCTCATGAACCTTTAATCCGAATCCAAAGGAACTTCATGAGCCTAGTCCTCTAGGAACCTCATGAAGCTTTAATCCAAATCCAAAGGAACTTCATGAGCCTAGTCCTCTAGGAACCTCATGAACCTTTAATACAAATCAAAGGAACTTCATGAGCCTAGTCCTTTAGGAACCTCATGAACCTTAAATCCAAACATTAGGACTTCATGAGCGTAGTCCTCTTGGAACCTCATGAACCTTTAATCAATCTA
Organism: Orobanche coerulescens; assembly: GCA_033398695.1. NCBI lineage: Eukaryota > Viridiplantae > Streptophyta > Magnoliopsida > Lamiales > Orobanchaceae > Orobanche > Orobanche coerulescens. Next base: position 1,086 of record JAWKAU010000333.1, read on the forward strand.
ATGGAACTTCATGAGCCTAGTCTTCTAGGAATCTCATGAACCTTAAATCCAAATCCAATGGAACTTCATGAGCCTAGTCCTCTTGGAACCTCATGAACCTTTAATCAATCCAAAGGAACTTCATGAGCCTAGTCTTTAAGGAACCTCATGAACCTTAAATTCAAATCTAATGGAACTTCATGAGCCTAGTCCTCTAGGAACCTCATGAATCTTAAATCCAAATCCAAATTAACTTCATGAGCCTAGTCCTCTAGGAACCTCATTAATCTTGAATCCAAATCCAAAGAAACTACATGAGCATAGTCCTCTAGGAACCTCATGAAGCTTTAATCCGAATATAAAGGAACTTCATGATCCTAGTCTCTAGGAACCTCATGAACATTTAAACTGAATCCAAATAATGGAACATCATGAGCCTAGTGTTCTAGGAATTTCATGAAACTTAAATCCAAATCCAATGGAACTTCATGAGCCTAGTCCTCTTGGAACCTCATGAACCTTTAATCCGAATCCAAGGGAACTTCATGATCCTAGTCTTCTAGGAACCTCATGAACCTTAAATTCCAATCCAATGGAACTTCATGAGCCTAGTCCTCTAGGAAACTCATGAACCTTAAATACGAATCCAAAGGAACTTCATGAGCCTAGTCCTCTACGAACCTCACGAACCTTTAATCCAAATCTGAAGGAACTTCATGATCCTATTCCTATAGGAACCTCATGAACCTTATATCCAAACATTGGAACTTCATTAGCCTAGTCCTCTAGGAATATCATGAACCCTAAATCCAAATCCAATGGAACTTCTTGAGCCTAGTCCCTTAAGAACCTCATGAACCTTAAATCCAAATCCAAAGGAACTTCATGAGCCTATATCCTCTAGGAAGATCATGAAACTTTAATCTCAAATTCCAAAGGAACTTCATGAGCCTAGTCTTCTAGGAACCACATGAACCTTTAATCCGAATCCAAAGGAACTTCATGAGCCTAGTCTTCTAGGAACCTCATGAACCTTATATTCAAACATTGGAACTTCATGAGCCTAGTCCTAGGAATATCATGAACCTTAAATACGAATCCAATGGAACTTCTTGAGCCTAGTCCTCTAGGAACCTCATAACCTTTAATCCAAACATTAGAACTTCATGAGCCTAGTCTTCTAGGAACCACATGAACCTTAAATTTAAATCCAATGGAATTTCATGAGTCTAGTCCTCTAGGAAACTCATGAATCTTAAATACGAATCCAAAGGAACTTCATGATCCTAGTCCTCTAGGAAGCTCATGGATCTTAAATCCAAATCCAAAGGAACTTCATGAGCCTAGTCTTCAAAGAAACTCATGAACCTTAAATCCAAATCCAATGGAACTTCATGATCCTAGTCCTATAGGAACCTCATGAACCTTAAATCCAAATCTAATGGAACTTCATGAGCCTAGTCTTCTAGGAATCTCATGAACCTTAAATCCAAATCCAATGGAACTTCATGAGCCTAGTCCTCTTGGAACCTCATGAACCTTTAATCCGAATCCAAATGAACTTCATGAGCCTAGTCTTCTAGGACCCTCATGAACCTTAAATTCAAATCTAATGGAACTTCATGAGCCTAGTCCTCGAGGAACCTCATGAATCTTATATCCAAATCTAATGGAACTTCATTATCCTTGTCCTCTGTGAACCTCATGAACCTTAGATCCAAATCCAAAGGAACTTCATGAGCCTAGTCCTCTAAGAACCTCATGAATCTTAAATCAAAATTCAAAGGAACTTCATGAGCCTAGCCTTCTAGGAACCTCATGAACCTTAAATCCAAATCCAATTGAGGAACTTCATGAGAATAGTCCTTTAGGAAACTCATGAACCTTTAATCTGAATATAAAGGGACTTCATGATCCTAGTCCTCTAGGAACCTCATGAACATTTAAACCGAATCCAAAGGAACATCATGAGCCTAGTGTTCTAGGAATTTCATGAAACTTAAATCCAAATCCAATGGAACCTCATGAACCTTTAATCCAAATCCAAGGGAACTTCATGAGACTAGTCTTCTAGGAACCTCATGAACCTTAAATTCCAATCCAATGGAACTTCATGAGCCTAGTCCTCTAGGAAACTCATGAACCCTAAATACGAATCCAAAGGAACTTCATGAGCCTAGTCCTCTAGGAACCTCATGAACCTTTAATCCGAATCTGAAGGAACTACATGAGCCTAGTCTTCTAGGAACCTTGTGAACCTTTAATCCTAATCCAGTGGAACTTCATGAGCCTAGTCTCTAGGAACCTCATGAACCTTTAATCGGAATCCAAAGGAACTTCATGACATAAACCTTAAACTCAAATCCAATGGAACTTCATGAGCCTAGTCCTATAAAAACTCATGAAGCTTAAATACGAATCCAAAGGAACTTCATGAGCCTAGTCCTCTACGAACCTCACGAACCTTTAATCCAAATCTGAAGGAACTTCATGATCCTATTCCTATAGGAACCTCATGAACCTTATATCCAAACATTGGAACTTCATGAGCCTAGTCCTCTAGGAATATCATGAACCCTAAATCCAAATCCAATGGAACTTCTTGAGCCTAGTCCTCTTGGAACCTCATAACCTTTAATCCGATTACAAAGGAACTTCATGAGCCTAGTCTTCTAGGAACCTCATAAACCTTAAACTCAAATCCAATGGAACTTCATGAGCCTAGTCCTATAAAAACTCATGAACCTTAAATACGAATCCAAAGGAACTTCATGAGCCTAGTCCTCTACGAACCTCACGAACCTTTAATCCAAATCTGAAGGAACTTCATGATCCTATTCCTATAGGAACCTCATGAACCTTATATCCAAACATTGGAACTTCATGAGCCTAGTCCTCTAGGAATATCATGAACCCTAAATCCAAATCCAATGGAACTTCTTGAGCCTAGTCCTCTTGGAACCTCATAACCTTTAATCCGATTACAAAGGAACTTCATGAGCCTAGTCTTCTAGGAACCACATGAACCTTAAATTTAAATCCAATGGAATTTCATGAGTCTAGTCCTCTAGGAAACTCATGAATCTTAAACACGAATCCAAAGGAACTTCATGATCCTAGTCCTCTAGGAAGCTCATGAATCTTAAATCCAAATCCAAAGGAACTTCATGAGCCTAGTCTTCAAAGAAACTCATGAACCTTAAATCCAAATCCAATGGAACTTCATGATCCTAGTCCTATAGGAACCTCATGAACCTTAAATCCAAATCTAATGGAACTTCATGAGCCTAGTCCTCTAGGAACCTCATGAACCTTAAATCCAAATATTGGAACTTCATGAGCCTAATCCTCATGGAATCTCATGAACCTTAAATTCAAATCCAATGTAACCTCATTAGTCTAGTCCTATAGGAACCTCATGAACCTTTAATCCGAATCCAAAGGAACTTCATGAGCCTAGTCTTCTAGGAACCTCATGATCCTTAAATCCAAATCCAATGGAACTTCATGAGCCTAGTCCTCTAGGACATCATGAACCTAAAAGTCCAAAGCTAAAGGAACGTCATGAGCCTAGTCCTCTAGGAACATCATGAACTTTAAATCCAAATCCAAAGGAACTTCATGAGCCTAGTCCTCTAGGAATCTCATAAACTTTATTAAATCTAAATCCAAAGGAACTTCATGAGACTAGTCCTCTTGGACCCTCATGAAGTTTAAATCCAAATCCAAAGGAAATTCATGAGCCTAATCCTCTAGGAACCCCATGAACCTTAAATCCAAATCCAAATGAACTTCATGAGCCTAGTTGTCAAGGAAACTCATGAACATTAAATTCAAATCCAATGGAACTTCATGAGCCTAGTCTACTAGGAACCTCATGAACATTTAATCCAAATCTGAAGGAACTTCATGAGCGTAGTCCTCTAGGAACCTCATGGACCATTAATCTAAATCCGAAGGAACTTCATGAGCCTAGTCATCTAGGAAACTTATGAACCTTAAATCCAAATCCGAAGGAACTTCATGATCTAAGTCCTCTTGGTACCTCATGAACCTTAAATCCAAATCCAATGGAACTTCATGAGCCTAGTCCTTTAGGAAACTCATGAACATTTAATGTGAATATAAAGGGACTTCATGATCCCAGTCCTCTAGAAACCTCATGAACCTTTAATCTGAATCCAAAGGAACTTCATGAGCCTAGTCTTTTAGGAACCTCATGAACCTTAAATTCACGTCCAATGGAACTTCATGAGTCGAGTCCTCTCTGAACCTCATGAACATTAGATCCAAATCCAAAGGAACTTCATGAGCCTAGTCCTCTATGAACCTCATGAACCTTTAATCTGAATCCAAAGGAACTTCATGAGCCTAGTCTTCTAGGAATATCATGAACCTTAAATACAAATCCAATGGAACTTCATGAGCCTAGTCCTCTTGAAACGTCATGAACCTTTAATCCGAATCGAAAGGAACTTCATGAGCCTAGTCTTCTAGGACCCTCATGAACCTTAAATTCAAATCTAATGGAACTTCATGAGCCTAGTCCTCTAGGAACCTCATGAATCTTATATCCAAATCCATGTAGGTCACAAGTCATCCAGGAACAAGTCTAGAGGGGGGGGGGGGGTGAATAGACTTGTTGAAACTCTTGAAGTCTTTTTCTCGAGAGTGAGTTTCTTCAGCTGATGGTCAAACAAATGACTTGGAGTCGTTTGTTCTTGGATATGTGCGGAAGTCAGCTGATGACGAATATAAATTAACTTAATGAAACACTTAACAATGTATGCAGCAGTTAAGGTATGATGCAGTAAGACAGTAAATAACACAGGCAATTATAGTGGTCTCAGAGGTGGGGTAATCCTCTACTAATCCACTTTTCTCCAAACCAGTTGGAGATGAATTCACTATAATTTTCAACCAGTGATAAATATTACAGTGATTCACAACACACTACAACAGCTTCCAACCAGTGGAAATCCGTGCCGTTGTACACACACTTGACTGCCTTGCACCTCTTGATCCTCGATCCTCGGATGCCCTTACAGTCTCTTACTTCAACCAGTGAAGTACCCCGTACTCAAGATTATAGACAAGAGTGTTTGTCTTCTCCAACTTAAGAGCTTCATTAAGTATAAACTTTTAGATCTGCTCTTTTCACGATGCTATTTGATTGCTTGAGATTTCTTGATTGCTTTTATCGCTAGAATGTATGTTCGCACCAGGTGTTGCTCAGTTTCAAATCTTCGGATATATATAGATCACGATCTCTGAGCTTCTTCCTTGTAGCCGTTGCAAATTTGAACAAATCCGTCCGTTGGAGGGAGACTTCATTGTTTATTCTTTCTGAACGTTGCAAGGCTGGATTCCCTTTATTTTATTTTATCTTCCGACCGTTGTGAGGACTTCTGCATGTGAGCGCCGAATCTTTTGAATATAAAAGGATTAAAGTCTCCACGGTGGGTCAGGATGATTTAATTAAAATCATATCTCTTGCGGGAATTACTCCAATTTGTCTTTTCACGTTGCATGTGAGCTTTCCGTAATATTTGACTTTTCAACGCATGCTGACGTGGACTTGGAGTACTAGGCTGTAGTTGAGTAGGCTGATGTGCAGCTTACATCTCTGCAGGTAGGTCCTCTCGGCCATTTCACCGTTTGTGACTTGTCCGATCGTGTGACTTCCCGAGGTACCTTCATCTGCACCGTCAAACTTCTCTGATAAATTTAGATGACCAGAGCTACTCTGACTGGAGTCGGCGGTACTTCTCTGAAGGACTAGGCTGTACTCAGTACTTAGCCGATTTTCAGCCTAACTAACTTTGGCCTACAGAAGATACTCATTTGGTTCTTCTTTACATAATGCCAAGTTTTATACTTAACATATTTTGGCCTATGGAAGATACTCATTTGGTTCTTCCTTACATTTTGCCAAGTAATAAACATTTGATTTTAAATTAATGACATCCTCAAAATCTAACAAGTATTCCTAACAAATTCCCCCTATTTTGATGATGGCAAAACTTTAAGAAAGAAATCAAATGACCAAGTCTGCACTTAAGTGCGAGACAAAACTGAAATCAGTCTAATATTGAGACAACTGGAAATTGTCAGTCAACAGACTGTTATAAAATTTTCTGACTTATTATTGAAATTTTACAAGAATGTTCTAAGTACATAAAATAAAATTACAAGTAAGAGAAATAACTAAAAGGTCATCTGCCTCTTCCTCTGCCTCTTCGAACAGGCTGCTTGGCAGGCTTGAATGGTTTAGCTCCAATAGGTCTTATCTTTACTGGAGCAAGACCATATTTTCTTTTCACAACAAGTGCTGCGAAGTCTTGTTCCTGCTGAGATCTGAATCTGTTCTCAAGACATACTAGCTTGATTTCCTTCTGAAGTTCTAACTCATCCAGTTCACCATCCATACGGATTGGTGCTTCTTCTACTCTGAATGGAGGGATCATGGGATAAGCATTTTGCTCTTTAGCGTGCTTCTTCAGAATAGCCCAAAGCTTCGGATGGACTTCTTCCATGAAGTTTATGAAAATTTCTTGTGGGGAGAGTTTGTCATCATGAAGTAGTTCCCAGACATAATAGTCTCTGATGAACCTCTTCCTAGCAGCTCCCCACATCTCAAGAGCTTCAAATGGAATGAAATCCTCAACATACCATAGCTCCAACCCTTCCCATTCTAGAGTAGGTTCAAAGCCACCTCTAGTCCTTCTTCTTTTTCCTTCAGGCTGGTCAACCTGGTCATCTCGATCTACAACTTCCTTTCTCTTTAGACTGGAGGGTCCTTCAATCTGAGGGACATCCTGCTTCTTCTTGCTTCTGATTTCTCTTTATTCCCCCTGAATTCTCTCTTCCCCCTTTTTGCCAGCATCAATAAGGGTAGTCAACTGCTGTTCCATGCGGCTCATCCAATCAGACATGCCAAATGGCATTCTGTTGTTGGTAGGGGAAGGAGGCTGAGGGATCTCTCTCTGAAGAAGGGTGTCAATCTTGGCATTTATTGTCTGAAGGTCAGGATTGACCTGAGTTGATAGCAGCTCCCAAATAGTGTCTCTGACAATTTGCTTGATCAGCTCAGTCATGGTAGGAGATAAGTGAGCTGATGGAGAGTGCTCTCCTGATCCTTCTGCAAGGGAACCACTAGACTGCAGGCTCCTGGCTGCAACTGGTAGGTCAGATTGGGTTTTCTCCGGGGTCCCTGACCTGGAGTCTTCAGCCAGCTCTGCGTCTAGGCTGGTATACCGGGCAGGTACAACAATCCTATCTGCGTAGGCTCTGGCTCCTGCTCTTGTTCTGGCTCCTTGTCCCCTTCTCTCTCTTCCTCTTTCCCTTCTTCCTCTCCAGATTTTTCTTTTTCTTCTTCCTTTTCTTTTTCATTTTCTTTTTCCTTCTCTGCTCCTGCTTCTCCTCCATCATTATTATCATCATCATCATCATCATTCTTATCATCATCCTTCTCCTCCTTTTCTCCTTCATCATCCTCATCCTCCTTTTCTTCTTCATCGTTTTCCTGATCTACTTCCTCTCCTTCTTCTTCATCTCCTTCATCAGCCACTTCCTCTGTCTTCTCAATCTCCTCTGACTGTTTTTCAACTGGTATATTTTCTTCTGATTCTTTCTCTTCTTCACCTTCTTCAGCCACCAAATCGATAATTTCATTCTCTCCATCAACTTCTTCAATACTAATCTCCTTTTCTACTTCCTCCTCCTCCTCCTCTCCAAAAACACCATCAAAAATACTGAGCATTATAGAATGGATAAAGTGGTCCATGTTTGTCTTAAAATGTGACATGAACCATTTATCCTGGAGGATTAAAGCCAAATCTGATTGTTTGCAAAATTCAATCAGAACATCCTCAGTGGCTTGGGGATATTCCCAACCACTAGTTTCAATAAAGGTTTGAAGATTTGAAAAAGACATGGTTTTGAAAGATTTCCACTCTTTAAAAATATGTACGAAAGAGTGTTTTTCTGCTTGTGGTTTAACAAGCTGAAGTTGTTCAATAGAGAGATTGAATGTATTATTTTCTAACAGATTAAAAGTGTAATCTGCTTCAGGAATAGAAATAATAAGACCTGCTTCCTCTTCTTCGGATATGTAAACTGGAGGTGTGATAACAGGTACAATCCGAGTTTCAGTGTGCAGTGCAGCGTGTCGGATGGATTGGTGATTGGGTGATGGTGGCATGATGCTCGATGCTCTCCCTCAACCGACTGACTTCCTAGGCCTCTTAGGAGAGGGTTCAGGTGATGACTGCAGGTTAGAGGGTCCTTCTGGGGCTGGTCCCCGTCTCTTGAATCTGATGGCAATTGGTGTCTCGTCGGACTCGTTGTCGGACTCGACTGCAGTTCCGATCTCAGCTGCAGGTCTGTCCGATTCCTATGATAAATCGTATCTTGGGTAATACCTTGAGTCCGGCAAATCTTTCAACAACTGGGCTGCTTGCCCAGTGACTCCAACTTTCTTCTTTTCATGGTCCATATGACCAAGCCTCTTGTTTGGGTGGAAAGGGTCGATGTTTCCCTTAGCCACTCCGGTTTTCTCCAAAAACCAACTAAGATGCGTTCCGAACGGCAACTTAGTCTTGAACTTCTTCTCATCTTCAAGCCACTCGACTTTGTTCACCTCTCGCACGAGTTGCCTGAAAATATAGTCCGCCCAATCGACTTCCTCTTCTTGAATCAACGCACCCAACACCATGAATTTCGAAGATGACAGTTGGTCATAGCTGCCTGCCATCCCCATGACTATCTTGTTGGTGATGTCCAAAGCAACACGATAAATCCTTTTCAATTCATTCCTCTTCGGTGTAAACTTCAATTTCTCTGGGACATTTTCGGCTTTAATCGTTTTCCAGGTTTCGGCGGGTGATTGTTTAAGAGCTTCGACCGCCAAACCACGATGTTTCATCCCGAATACAGAACGAATCTTCTCTGTATCTATGGTGACTGGTACTCCGCTGACTTTGCTCTGAATCCCGTGTTGAATCAGATAAGCGTTGCGATAGAACTCAACAACATCTTCCTTGAACAAATGTTGCGGGTTGATGTCGAGAAACGGGTAGATTTCATTCAGCTTCATCGCCCGGATCAAATTGAGCATATCGAAGTCCTCTAGATTTGCTTCTAATAAACCTTCGAAGTCGACGACCATGGAGAAGATGACCTGGTCCTTCACCGCCTTCAAGTTTACTCCTTCAAAAGATGCCATTTCTGCAAAAGAAGATTTTTTTTAGTGTATATTTTTGCTTTGTAAATTCTAGGGTTTCTGTAAGCGTAAAGAGTAAAGTGAAAGATTTTCTTTCCTTATAAAGAAGATGAAAAGACGTTTGTATTAGTTTATTATAATTTTGAACGGTGGTACGCCTTTTGATATTCTTTTGAATTTCAAATTTGAATCGGTGGCCCAATTTAAAATTCGACGGTTGATTCTGATTGGCCATCGTAGAGGTTAATTAAATAGGCGTTTGACGCGTGTATTAAAATTGCCACTTGGCTTATAAAATGTATATTTTAAATGCTATTTCTTTAGCCAAAATAATATTATAAATGTGGCAGATAATAATTAAAAATTTAGAGGTCAGTTTAGAAAACATAGCTGGTCTGATTTTGTTGACTGTTGACCACTCTGCTACAGGTGAGTTGACCTCTCGCCTGGTATTCTGAACAGCTTAGTTGCTTCGTCTGGCCTTCGTCTTCTCGCCTGCATCAGCTTAGGCTGATTCTGAGTGTCCGTCCTTCCTTTTAACTTGCTTCAGAACTAGATTCCCAATCTAGTAATCCAAGGTCTCTGCTACGCTCTAGGAATCTTTCTTATGGCAAGGGTTTAGTGAAGATGTCAGCTATTTGGTAGTTTGTGCTGACTCTTTCAACTCTAACCCTTTTGTTAAGCACATGGTCTCGAATGAAATGGTGCTTAACGTCAATGTGCTTCGTCCTTGAGTGCAAAACCGGATTGTTGGTTATTGCAATAGCACTATTGTTGTCACACCAAATAGGAACTTCGTTGGCAATAATATTATAGTCCCTTAATCGTTGTCGATCCATAGAATCAGGCACAACTGACTACTGCACTAGGTATTCGACTCAGAGTGGATATGGAGTTAGAAACTCCGCTTCTTGCTAAACCAGATATCACCGTTCCTAGGAATTGACACGTTCCACTAGTGCTCTTCCCGTTGATTTTGCATCCTGCGAAATCCGCATCCGAGTATCCCGATAGCTCGAAGTTGTCATCCTTGGGGTACCACACCAACATTAATTGTAGACTTTAGGTACTTAATTATTCTCTTGGCCGCATCTAGGTGTGATTGCTTCGGCTTGACTGCAATCTTGCACAAACTCCAACCGCATATGATATGTCTCGGTCTTGCGGTGAGGCGAAGAGATCCGATGAGTCCTCTGTAGTGCGTTGAGTCCACTGATATGCCTGACTCGTCTGCATCTAGGTGAGTGCTTGTGCTCATTGGAATTCTTGCGGGTTTGGCTGATTCCATTCCATATCTCTTGATAAGATCTCTGGTATACTTTGCTTGGTTGATGAAAATTCCTTTTTCCATCTGCTTAACTTGTAATCCGAGAAAGAAGTTAAGCTTTCCCATCATACTCATCTCAAATTCTCCTTGCATGAGGTTGGAGAATTTCTCGCATAGTTCTGGATTGGTTGACCCGAATATGATGTCATCCACATAAATCTGAACTATTAATATGTGGCCTTCGTGTTCCACTCTGAATAGGGACTTGTCCACTTTTCCCTTGCAAAAACCATTTTTCTCAAGAAACACAGACAGTGTTTCATACCATGCTCTTGGTGCTTGCTTGAGTCCATACAGAGCCTTCAATAGCTTGTAGACTTTGTCTCCTTTGACAAAACCTGGGGGTTGATCTACATAGACTTCTTCTTCTAGGATTCCGTTCAGAAACGCACTTTTTACATCCATCTGGTAGACTTCAAAGTCCTTGAATGCAGCATATGCGAGGAATAGTCTGATGGCTTCTAATCTTGCAACAGGTGCATAAGTTTCATCAAAATCTATTCCCTCACACTGTGCATATCCTTTTGCTACGAGTCTGGCTTTATTCCTAACAACAGCTCCGTCTTCATCACTCTTGTTTTTATACACCCATTTGGTGCCAATAACTTTCTTGTGATCAGGTCTGTCTGTTAGTTCCCAAACTTTGTTTCTTTCCATCTGCTCCAATTCCTCTTGCATGGCATTAATCCATGAATAATCTTCCAAGGCTTGTTCTATAGTCTTGGGTTCAATTTGTGACATGAAACATGAGAACATCGCCATTCCTGCTGGTAGAGTTGACTGTCTCGTCTTAACTCCATCAGTCAACTTTCCGATAATTTGCTGAATTGGATGATCCTTGAGCCATTTGGGGATCTCGTCCTCTTCTGGGTTTGTTCCCCCTGTTGGATTGCCCTGGTGGTTATCTGCATCAGCTGGGTTACCTGCAATCGGATCGGCCACGCCTTGTCATCTGCAGCTTGGTTCGAATCGCAGATGAGTCTTTGTCCTCCGGCCGGGTCTTCCGCAAAGAATCGGATCGGATAGGTTTGATGGTCTGTCGATCTGCATTGGGTCTTCATCACCAGCTTGGGTCATCAGCCGTCTGCAGTGAGTCCACCATTCCAGTGTCATGTATAATGACTTCTTCAAGGGTTGCTGACTTGAGCTTGTTCTCAATTTGCTCAAGTTGTTTCCTGTACTCAACGGTAGATTCATCAAAAACAACATGGGGTGTTTCCTCCACAACTAAGGTTCTTTTGTTAAATAGACCATCATCAGTTTTAGCATCAAAGGCATTTAGCTGTGTTTTACCGTTGTTGTGGATGAAACACTTGCAACCAAAAACATGAAAGTAAGCAACAGTAGGAGTTCTATTATTCCAAACCTCATAGGGAGTTTTGCCATGTCTCCCTACTATCATACTCTGCTCGGGTGTGACAGTCAGTGTTGACACTTCACCGTAACCTTTTGGGTAGGTCCGCTCGCAATCATGGACCTTGCCGCTTCCTTCGAGTTGTTCCTTCTTTCAAAGAACACCATTCTCACGGGCGTCCCGGCCGCAGAGAGCTCATGCCGGATTCCATTCTCGATCGCCGAAATCGCTTATCGCCTTATTGAGAAACTCTCCTCCTCTATCTCGATCGATCTTGATTATGGAGAGGGATTTCTCATTCGATCCTTCTCAAGCCTCGTAGCTTGGTCAGGGTTTCACTTTTCTTGTATAGAAAAATGATCCAAGTGTACCTTGAATAATCATCTACTATTACAAGAGCATGTTTTCGGCCGCTCAAAGTCCTTGGTTTGATAGGACCAAATAGATCCATGTGGAGTAGATCTAAGATCCTTGTTGTGAGCGTGGTAGGCTGAACTGGCTTGAACGATGCCTTGGTCTGCTTTCCCTTCTGACATGCATCACAGAGTGCTTTCTTCTTGAATGCTTCATTTGGAAGTCCTCTGACCAGCTTCTGAGAGCTAATCTTGTTGATGGCTTTGAAGTTTAGGTGACATAGTCTTTTGTGCCACAGCCATCCATTCTCAGCTACAGTCTTGGATAGAAAACAGGAGTTAGGTGTTCCTGTGTTCCAATCAATCATGTAGACATCTCTTCTTCTGAATCCTTGTAGCTTTATTTCTCCAGATAAGATGTCTATCACCATACACTTCAAGATGGTGAAGACTACTAGATTCTTCTCGTCACAGAACTGGCTTATGCTCAGGAGGTTGTACTTGAGTCCTTTGACATAATGAACTTTGGATATGACAATGTTTCCTCGGTGCAGCTCTCCAAAGCCTTTTGTCTGTCCTCTAGAGCTATCTCCAAAGGTTACATCGGGACCTCTTTCTTTGATGTATTTGGTCAGCATCTTCTTGTTCCCGGTCATATGCCTCGAGCATCCAGAGTCTACAAACCATTCTTCACCTCCAAAATTTGAGCTTGAGGAGATGTGGTTGTAGTCCTTCCACCTTTTCTGCAATTAGATAAGCAGAGATTTAGGTACCCAAATTTGTGTGGGTCCTTTGGGGTTAGTTGGTTTCCTGGAGAATTGATTTCTCCTTGGATTATAGGAATTATTATTATAACCCTTAAAAGGTGTCTGTGGTTGAGGTCTAAATCTCCTGGTTGGATTGTATACCGGATATTCCTCAAAATCTTGATAGTGTGGGCCATTTCTAAATCTAGGCTGAGACCATTTATTAAACCTTTGTGGTCTCCACACTTGTTCATTTTGGTAATTAGGATAACCTTGAGGTTTCCATCTGCCCCTCCCATTATGAAATCTATTTTTGGAGAGTTGTTGGTAATAGTGGGCATGTTGTCCGGCCGCCGTTTTGCTCGAGCCACGCCTAGTCGCTGTCTAGGTGGTATGCAGTGTAACCTGACTGTAGCTTAGACGTTTAACTTGGCTGTTGCCTGTTTTTGAATATTGGTTTATACACAGGCTCAGCAGTCGAGACCATTGTTTCTCCCTTGATAAACTTGGTTTCAGAACTAGAGGGAGTGTGAGAATCATATCCAAGGCCTGATTTGACATATAGTGACCTTTTATAAGTACACAATTCGCCCAGAGTTGAAGACGCCTTCAGGGAGGTTATTTCCTGCGCCTGAGTTTTATTTATCTGTGCCAGCTTAGTAAATTCAGCTTTGGCATGAGCAAGTGCAGCTGATTTTTCTTTAAGTAAATTGTTTAGCCGGTCTATCTCAGCTGTATTGGCACTTGCCTGATTTTTAAAGTCAGCTGTAGTTGTCTCAACCTTATTTAAATCTAGGCTGAGTTTTTCGAAATCATTTTTCAGCTGCCTATTCTCATCTTGCAGCTGAGTCTTCTCTGCTGATACAGCTTGGTGTGCAGATTTAAGTGTTTCAAAATCTTTGAATAACTGATTTACCGATTCATGTATATCCATATCTTGTGACATGGCTGAGCTATTATTTGAACCGGTGGGTTTAGAAGTTACCTCTTTATCAGCTAAGTTTGCCATCAGGCAATCATACTCCTCGTCTTCATCAGAAAAGAAACCGCTGCTTGATTCGACATGCTCCTGGTCTTCTCCGATGAGAGCTTTTCTTCTGTCTTCCTTTCTGCCCACCTCCTTCTTGGTTTCGTCCTTCTTGAGCTCGGGACAATCCATTTGGATGTGTCCTATTTTGTGACAGTTGTAGCATTCAACTTTCCAGCTTCCAGCCTTCTGGTTCCTTCTTGGATTCTCCTTGTAGTTTTTCTTATACTTGGAGTAGTTCTTTCTGAAATTGCTGAACCTTTGCATTATGAAAGCCATTTCTTCCTCAAAATGTAGCGGATTTGGAGGTTTCACATCAGACAGGCTCTTAGCAGGGGACTCGGCTGCAAATGCGATTCCCTTCTCTGCAGGATCAGTTGAGGATGAGCTTGGAAGCTCGAACTCATAAGCCTTTAGATCAGAGAACAGCTCTTGAATCTTTATCTTATTCAGGTCTTTGGACTCTCTCATGGCTACAGCCTTCATGCTCCATCCGGGATTGAGAGATCTGAGGACCTTTAGTGCCATTTCCCTGTTGCCATAGGTTTTGCCCAGGGAGTTGATCTCATTGATAATTTCAGTGAACCTTGTGTCCACTTGGTCTATAGATTCACCATTCTTCATTTTAAAGTTGTCAAATTTTTGGATAGCAATTGACAACTTGTTCTCCTTGATCAGCTCCGTTCCTTCACACATTAGAGCTAATGTGTCCCAAATTTCTTTGGCATTCTTGCAGTTTTTGATCTTGACCATTGTGGATTTGTCAAGAGTTTGGTATAACACATCTCTGGTCCTGTTGTCAAGATTGGCTAGCTTTCTCTCTTCGGGGGTCAGCTCCGTTCTCTTCTTGGGAATCTTTTCTGGCCTCCCAGCTGCGATCTCCTCGGCTGTGTTGTCCTTCTCAAAAATGAATGGACCGTCTTCAATGATGCACCACATGTCGTCGTGAATTGAAGATAAGTGTGCCTGCATTCTTATCTTCTAGAGATCATACTCGTCAACTGAAAAGACAGGGAGTCTAGAGTGCATGTGTTCCATTATAAAGTGAGAGATAAGATATATATCTAGTATAGATCTGGTTCGTGAGAAAAAATGAACCAACCTCTCTGATACCACTTGTAGGTCACAAGTCATCCAGGAACAAGTCTAGGGGGGGTGAATAGACTTGTTGAAACTCTTGAACTCTTTTTCTCGAAGAGTGAGTTTCTTCAGCTGATGGTCAAACAAATGACTTGGAGTCGTTTGTTCTTGGATATGTGTGGAATTCAGCTGATGACGAATATAAATTAACTTAATGAAACACTTAACAATGTATGCAGCAGTTAAGGTATGATGCAGTAAGACAGTAAATAACACAGGCAATTATAGTGGTCTCAGAGGTGGGGTAATCCTCTACTAATCCACTTTTCTCCAAACCAGTTGGAGATGAATTCACTATAATTTTCAACCAGTGATAAATATTACAGTGATTCACAACACACTACAACAGCTTCCAACCAGTGGAAATCCGTGCCGTTGTACACACACTTGACTGCCTTGCAACTCTTGATCCTCGATCCTCGGATGCCCTTACAGTCTCTTACTTCAACCAGTGAAGTACCCCGTACTCAAGATTATAGACAAGAGTGTTTGTCTTCTCCAACTTAAGAGCTTCCTTAAGTATGAACTTTTAGATATGCTCTTTTCATGATGCTATTTGATTGCTTGAGATTGCTTGATTGCTTTTATCGCTAGAATGTATGTTCGCACCGGGTGTTGCTCAGTTTCAAATCTTCGGATATATATAGATCACGATCTCTGAGCTTCTTCCTTGTAGCCGTTGCAAATTTGAACAAATCCGTCCGTTGGAGGGAGACTTCATTGTTTATTCTTTCTGAACGTTGCAAGGCTGGATTCCCTTTATTTTATTTTATCTTCCGACCGTTGTGAGGACTTCTGCATGTGAGCGCCGAATCTTTTGAATATAAAAGGATTAAAGTCTTCACGGTGGGTCAGGATGATTTAATTAAAATCATATCTCTTGCGGGAATCACTCCAATTTGTCTTTTCACGTTGCATGTGAGCTTTCCGTAATATTTGACTTTTCAACGCATGCTGACGTGGACTTGGAGTACTAGGCTGTAGTTGAGTAGGCTGATGTGCAGCTTACATCTCTGCAGGTAGGTCCTCTCGGCTGTTCACTGTTTGTGACTTGTCTGATTAGGTGACTTCCCTGAGGTACCTCGGTTGCAGTCTGGTCAAACTTCTCTGATAAATTTAGATGACCAGAGCTACTCTGACTGGAGTCGGCTGTACTTCTCTGAAGGACTAGGCTGTACTCAGTACTTAGCCGATTTTCAGCCTAACTAACTTTGGCCTACAGAAGATACTCATTTGGTTCTTCTTTACATAATGCCAAGTTTTATACTTAACATATTTTGGCCTATGGAAGATACTCATTTGGTTCTTCCTTACATTTTGCCAAGTAATAAACATTTGATTTTAAATTAATGACATCATCAAAATCTAACAAGTATTCCTAACAATCCAATGGAACTTCATTAGCCTTGTCCTCTGTGATCCTCAAGAACCTGTAATCCGAATCCAATGGAACTTCATGAGCCGAGTCCTCTGTGAACCTCATGAACATTAGATCCAAATCCAAAGGAACTTCATGAGCCTAGTCCTCTATGAACCTCATGAATCTTAAATCAAAATTCAAAGGAACTTCATGACCCTAGCCTTCTAGGAACCTAATGAACCTTAAATCCAAATCCAATGGAACTTCATGAGCCTAGTCCTCTAGGAACCTCATGAACCTTTAATCAGAATCCAAAGGAACTTCATGACCCTAGTCTTCTAGGAATATCATGAACCCTAAATCCAAATCCAATGGAACTTCTTGAGCCTAGTCCTCTTGGAACCTCATAACCTTTAATCCGATTACAGAGGAACTTCATGAGCCTAGTCTTCTAGGAACCTCATGAACCTTAAATTTAAATCTAATGGAATTTCATGAGCCTAGTCCTCTAGGAACCTCATGTATCTTAAATATGAATCCAAAGGAACCTCATGATCCTAGTCCTCTAGGAAGCTCATGAATCTTAAATCCGAATCTAAAGGAACTTCATGAGCCTAGTCTTCAAAGAAACTCATGAACCTTAAATCCAAATCCAATGGAACTTCACGATCCTAGTCTTATAGGAACCTCATGAACCATAAATCCAAACATTAGAACTTCATGAGCCTAGTCCTCTAGGAACCTCATGAATCTTATATCCAAATCCAATGGAACTTCATTAGCCTTGTCCTCTGTGAACCTCAAGAACCTTTAATCCAAGTCCAATGGAACTTCATGAG
The DNA here is from genome assembly GCA_033398695.1 of Orobanche coerulescens. Classification (NCBI taxonomy): domain Eukaryota; kingdom Viridiplantae; phylum Streptophyta; class Magnoliopsida; order Lamiales; family Orobanchaceae; genus Orobanche; species Orobanche coerulescens. Next base: position 18,434 of record JAWKAU010000333.1, read on the forward strand.
CCGAGTCCTCTGTGAACCTCATGAACATTAGATTCAAATCCAAAGGAACTTCATGAGCCTAACTCTATGAACCTCATGAATCTTAAATCAAAATTCAAAGGAACTTCATGAGCCTAGCCTTCTAGGAACCTCATGAACCTTAAATCCAAATCCAATGGAACTTCATGAGCCTAGTCCTCTAGGAACCTCGGGAACCTAAATTTCAAATCCAATGGAGGAACTTCATGAGCCTAGTCCTTTAGGAAACTCATGAACCTTTAATCAGAATATAAAGGGACTTCATGATCCCAGTCCTCTAGGAACCTCATGAACCTTTAATCTGAATCCAAAGGAACTTCATGAGCCTAGTCTTCTAGGAATATCATGAACCCTAAATCCAAATCCAATGAAACTTCTTGAGCCTAGTCCTCTTGGAACCTCATAACATTTAATCCGATTACAGAGGAACTTCATGAGCCTAGTCTTCTAGGAACCTCATGAACCTTAAATTTAAATCTAATGGAATTTCATGAGCCTAGTCCTCTAGGAACCTCATGTATCTTAAATACGAATCCAAAGCAACATCATGATCCTAGTCCTCTAGGAAGCTCATGAATCTTAAATCCAAATCCAAAGGAACTTCATGAGCCTAGTCTTCAAAGAAACTCATGAACCTTAAATCCAAATCTAATGGAACTTCACGATCCTAGTCTTATAGGAACCTCATGAACCTTAAATCCAAACATTAGAACTTTATGAGCTTAGTCCTCTTGGAAACTCATGAACCTCAAATTCAATTCCAATGTAACTTCATGAGCATAGTCCTGTAGGAATCTCATGAACCTTTAATCTGAATCCAAAGGAACTTCATGAGCCTAGTATTCTAAGAACTCATGATCCTTAAATCCAAATCTAATGGAACTTCATGAGCCTAGTCCTACAGGAACATCATGAACCTTAAATCAAAAGCCAAAGGAACTTCATGAGTCTAGTCCTCTAGGAACCTCATGAACCTTTAATCCGAATCTGAAGGAACTACATGAGCCTAGTCTTCTAGGAACCTCATGAACCTTTAATCCTAATCCAAAGGAACTTGATGAGACTAGTCTCTAGGAACCTCATGAACCTTTAATCGGAATCTAAAGGAACTTCATGAGCATAGTCTTCTAGGAACCTCATAAACATTAAATTCAAATCCAATGGAACTTCATGAGCCTAGTCCTATAAGAAACTCATGAACCTTAAATACGAATCCAAAGGAACTTCATGAGCCTAGTCCTCTACGAACCTTATGAACCTTTAATCCAAATGTGAAGGAACTTCATGAGCCTATTTTTATAGGAACCTCATAAACCTTAAATCCAAACATTGGAACTTCATGGGCCTAGTCCTCTTGGAACCTCATGAACCTTAAATCCGAATCCAATGGAACTTCATGAGCCTAGTCCTCTAGGAATCTCATGAACCCTAAATCCAAAAATAATGGAACTTCTTGAGCCTAGTCCTCTTGGAACCTCATAACCTTGAATCCGATTAAAGAAGAACTTCATGAGCCTAGTCTTCTGTGAAACTCATGAACATTAGATCCAAATCCAAAGGAACTTCATGAGCCTAGTCCTCTATGAACCTCATGAATCTTAAATCAAAATTCAAAGGAACTTCATGAGCCTAGCCTTCTAGGAACCTCATGTGTTAGGAGTATGCCCTTGAATGCCACTCAGAGGTTGTTGAGTGAGGGCATTGTACTTGTAATTATGTAAACCATTTATATAAGGCAAATGAATGTTTCTTTATTTACTGGTAGTTACTGGCATTCCTAACTCGTAAATAAACATATAGAAACTAGTCCGTGTATTTGAGAGCAAAACGTTCCACTCTTTATCGATAAGGGGTCGGCATCGAAAGGTTATAGCTCAAATACTTAATCGCTCGCAAGTCGATGAAACTTGACCGGGCATTAAGTTTATGTGAAGACTTGTATGACGTGTTCTTTGACATGGAGAGTGCCTCCGAACACTAATGGTTAGTGGGAGCACACGTTATAGGTATGCTAATTGGATTAGTATACTCGACCGACTCACCTCGATTCATCACATGGATTTCACTCGGACAATCAATGACGGAATCGAAAGGTTGTGATAGGTATTCGTGAACCTTCGACTTGAGGATTTAGTAGGGATGTGCTTATGACGTCAAGATTTTCATTAGAGTAGTTCGACCTCGTAAACCTAAGGCGGGGTCAACTCGACGTGCATCTTGACAGTAAGTAGCAGTCCTATCAATACCAAGATAGAATTCTTTCTCCCGTTAGTGAGCGGGTTATATGTCCTATGCGGTTATTGGCAGATGAGATTATAAGTCTTTGGCCAAAGCATTGGAGCTAGTTGTATTAGATACACAGCTCGATGATCTCGATTTGCATTAACGCATGCATAACGTCAAGTACAGATAGGGTTTGACTGACCGTGACCCTATAACTTGATCGGGACATTTGAAAGAAGGGTTTATACGTATACTGGTATTCACGACAGAATGGTTCTCGAATGATCCCAATCATTCGTTCTCAGTTGGGGTATAGTATAGGCCGCCAGGCTGGCTAGGTGGTGCTACTACTCTTTGGTTCCTCCCATTGCTGACTGAGACGGACCTACCGAGTCGCGCAATAGGATTGACGACGGAATGAATCAAGCTAATTCTCTCATTATGAATATTGGATATTGGATATCTAAATTTGGGACATTGGATGTTTAAATCGATTTATCGGATAAATTGACTTACGGCTTAATGGATTAAATATATCACTGGGTGATTAATTTAATTCATGAATATAATTATTTCTTGGAGAAATTAATTATGTTATTTTGTGTTTGATATGTTTAATTAATTGGATTAATTAATCGACACACATACATCGGAACAGAATCGGAGTTTATCTGTTTGGACTCACGGAAGTCCGAAACGAACCGAACTCATTCGTTTTTCATGATAGCCGCCCCATTATGCTTCTACCCATTTTCCCATTGTCTTTTCTTCCATTTATTAAATGATGATAATGACTTGGTGGGACAAGACTTCATGTTACATGGGTTGTACACATGAGGGTGGAAATAATATAAGATGATGTCTTTGACAAACTCTCCCAACACATTTTGATTCCATTTCCAACGTGAGGTTGAAGAGGAGAGAGAGATAGAAGTCTTCTTCATCATCTTCTTTATTCATCTTCTTCATTCATATTCTTCACAACTTCTTAGAGAAATTTTGTGAGGAAATATTGAGAGAGATAGATATTCATACACTTAGAGTTATAATAATATCTATAACAAGCTTCATCACCTAGCTCTAGCCGTATCCTCGGAGGATAGCAAGGTGTTGTCATTCCGTTCGTTTTTCCGGCGCGTGACAAGTAGAGACGCGGTGCTTTCGGCGTTGGATCGTTCAAGGGCTTGGAGCGGATTGAACTCGTAGAGATCAAACTAAAGCTTGGGGAATAGCTCAAGAGAAGGTTACTATTTAATCAACGGACTTCGAGGGTTAGTTTCCTACGACTCTTGCTTTTCGTTTATATATTCGTATATACGTAGCTCGATCGATCCTCGTAGGGATTCGGATCGAATTAATTTTCGTTTTACCGCTTCCGCTGGGCCTTCGTTTTTAAGGCACCGAATACCAACATCATGAATCTTAAATCCAAATCTAATGGAACTTCATGAGCCTAGTCCTCTAGGAACCTCGGGAACCTAAATTTCAAATCCAATGGAGGAACTTCATGAGCCTAGTCCTTTAGGAAACTCATGAACCTTTAATCAGAATATAAAGGGACTTCATGATCCCAGTCCTCTAGGAACCTCATGAACCTTTAATCTGAATCCAAAGGAACTTCATGAGCCTAGTCTTCTAGGAATATCATGAACCTTAAATCCAAATCCAATGGAACTTCATGAGCCTAGTATCTTGAAACCTCATGAACCTTTAATCCGAATCCAAAGGAACTTCATGAGCCTAGTCTTCTAGGACCCTCATGAACCTTAAATTCAAATCTAATGGAACTTCATGAGCCTAGTCCTCTAGGAACCTCATGAATCTTATATACAAATCCAATGGAACTTCATTAGCCTTGTCCTCTGTGAACCTCAAGAACCTTTAATTCGAATCCAATGGAACTTCATGAGCCGAGTCCTCTGTGAACCTCATGAACATTACATCCAAATCCAAAGGAACTTCATGAGCCTAGTCCTCTATGAACCTCATGAACCTTAAATCCAAATCCAATCGAACTTCATGAGCCAAGTCCTCTAGGAACCTCGGGAACCTAAATTTCAAATCCAATGGAGGAACTTCATGAGCCTAGTCCTTTAGGAAACTCATGAACCTTTAATCAGAATATAAAGGGACTTCATGATCCCAGTCCTCTAGGAACCTCATGAACCTTTAATCTGAATCCAAAGGAACTTCATGAGCCTAGTCTTCTAGGAATCTCATGAACCTTAAATCCAAATCCAATGGAACTTCATGAGCCTAGTCCTCTTGGAACCTCATGAACCTTTAATCCGAATCCAAATGAACTTCATGAGCCTAGTCTTCTAGGACCCTCATGAACCTTAAATTCAAATCTAATGGAACTTCATGAGCCTATTCCTCGAGGAACCTCATGAATCTTATATCCAAATCTAATAGAACTTCATGAGCCTAGTCCTCGAGGAACTTCATGAGCATAGTCTTCTAGGAACCTCATGAACCTTAAATTTAAATCTAATAGAATTTCATGAGCCTAGTCCTCTAGGAACCTCATGTATCTTAAATACGAATCCAAAGGAACCTCATGATCCTAGTCCTCTAGGAAGCTCATGAATCTTAAATCCAAATCCAAAGGAACTTCATGAGCCTAGTCTTCAAAGAAACTCATGAACCTTAAATCCAAATCCAATGGAACTTCACGATCCTAGTCCTCGAGGAACCTCATGAATCTTATATCCAAATCTAATGGAACTTCATGAGCCTAGTCATCGAGGAACTTCATGAGCATAGTTTTCTAGGAACCTCATGAACCTTAAATTTAAATCTAATGGAATTTCATGAGCCTAGTCCTCTAGGAACCTCATGTATCTTAAATACGAATCCAAAGGAACCTCATGATCCTAGTCCTCTAGGAAGCTCATGAATCTTAAATCCAAATCCAAAGGAACTTCATGAGCATAGTCTTCAAAGAAACTCATGAACCTTAAATCCAAATCCAATGGAACTTCACGATCCTAGTCCTCGAGGAACCTCATGAATCTTATATCCAAATCTAATGGAACTTCATGAGCCTGGTCCTCGAGGAACTTCATGAGCATAGTCTTCTAGGAACCTCATGAACCTTAAATTTAAATCTAATGGAATTTCATGAGCCTAGTCCTCTAGGAACCTCATGTATCTTAAATACGAATCCAAAGGAACCTCATGATCCTAGTCCTCTAGGAAGCTCATGAATCTTAAATCCAAATCCAAAGGAACTTCATGAGCCTAGTCTTCAAAGAAACTCATGAACCTTAAATCCAAATCCAATGGAACTTCACGATCCTAGTCCTCGAGGAACCTCATGAATCTTATATCCAAATCTAATGGAACTTCATGAGCCTAGTCATCGAGGAACTTCATGAGCATAGTTTTCTAGGAACCTCATGAACCTTAAATTTAAATCTAATGGAATTTCATGAGCCTAGTCCTCTAGGAACCTCATGTATCTTAAATACGAATCCAAAGGAACCTCATGATCCTAGTCCTCTAGGAAGCTCATGAATCTTAAATCCAAATCCAAAGGAACTTCATGAGCATAGTCTTCAAAGAAACTCATGAACCTTAAATCCAAATCCAATGGAACTTCACGATCCTAGTCCTCGAGGAACCTCATGAATCTTATATCCAAATCTAATGGAACTTCATGAGCCTGGTCCTCGAGGAACTTCATGAGCATAGTCTTCTAGGAACCTCATGAACCTTAAATTTAAATATAATGGAATTTCATGATCCTAGTCCTCTAGGAACCTCATGTATCTTAAATACGAATCCAAAGGAACCTCATGATCCTAGTCCTCTAGGAAGCTCATGAATCTTAAATCCAAATCCAAAGGAACTTCATGAGCCTAGTCTTCAAAGAAACTCATGAACCTTAAATCCAAATCCAATGGAACTTCACGATCCTAGTCTTATAGGAACCTTATGAACCTTAAATCCAAACATTAGAACTTCATGAGCCTAGTCCTCTTGGAAACTCATGAACCTCAAATTCAATTCCAATGTAACATCATGAGCGTAGTCCTGTAGGAATCTCATAAACCTTTAATCTGAATCCAAAGGAACTTCATGAGCCTAGTATTCTAAGAACTCATGATCCTTAAATCCAAATCTAATGGAACTTCATGAGCCTAGTCCTCCAGGAACATCATGAACCTTAAATCAAAAGCCAAAGGAACTTCATGAGCCTAGTCCTCTAGGAACCTCATGAACCTTTAATCCGAATCTGAAGGAACTACATGAGCCTAGTCTTCTAGGAACCTCATGAACCTTTAATCCTAATCCAAAGAAACTTGATGAGACTAGTCTCTAGGAACCTCATGAACCTTTAATCGGAATCCAAAGGAACTTCATGAGCCTAGTCTTCTAGGAATCTCATAAACATTAAATTCAAATCCAATGGAACTTCATGAGCCTAGTCCTATAAGAAACTCATGAAACTTAACTACGAATCCAAAGGAACTTCATGAGCCTAGTCCTCTACGAACCTCATGAACCTTTAATCCAAATGTGAAGGAACTTCATGAGCCTATTCTTATAGGAACCTCATAAACCTTAAATCCAAACATTGGAACTTCATGGGCCTAGTACTCTTGGAACCTCATGAACCTTAAATCCGAATCCAATGGAACTTCATGAGCCTAGTCCTCTAGGAATCTCATGAACCCTAAATCCAAAAATAATGGAACTTTTTGAGCCTAGTCCTCTTGGAACCTCATAACCTTGAATCCGATTAAAGAAGAACTTCATGAGCCTAGTCTTCTAGGAACCTCATGAACCTTAAATTTAAATCCAATGGAATTTCTTGAGCCTAGTCCTCTAGGAAACTAATGAACCTTAAATACGAATCCAAAGGAACTTCATGATCCTAGTCCTCTAGGAAGATCATGAATCTTAAATCCAAATCCAAAGGAACTTCATGAGCCTAGTCTTCAAAGAAACTCATGAACCTTAAATCCAAATCCAATGGAACTTCATGATCCTAGACCTCTAGGAACCTCATGAACCTTAAATCCAAACATTAGAACTTCATGAGCCTAATCTTCTTGGAAACTCATGAACCTTAATTTCAAATCCAATGGAACTTCATGAGCCTAGTCCTCTTGGAACCTCATGAACCTTTAATCCGAATCCAAAGGAACTTCATGAGCCTAGTCTTCTAGGAACATCATGAACCTTAAATTCAAATCCAATGGAACTTCATGAGCCTAGTCTTCTAGGAACATCATGAACCTTAAATTCAAATCCAATGGAACTTCATGAGCCTAGTCCTCTAGGAAACTCATGAACCTTAAATACGAATCCATAGGAACTTCATGAGCCTAGTCCTCTAGGAACCTCATGAACCTTTAATCCGAATCTGAAGGAACTACATGAACCTAGTCTTCTAGGAACCTCATGAACCTTAAATTCAAATCTAATGGAAATTCATGAGCCTAGTCCTCTAGGAACCTCATGAACCTTATATCCAAATCCAATGGAACTTCATGAGCCTTGTCCTCTGTGAACCTCATGAACCTTAAATCCAAATCCAAAGGAACTTCATGAGCCTAGCCTTCTAGGAACCTCATGAACCTTAAATCCAAATCTAATGGAGGAACTTCATGAGCCTAGTCCTTTAGGAAACTCATGAACCTTTAATCCGAATATAAAAGGGACTTCATGATCCCAGTCTTCTAGGAACCTCATGAACCTTTAATCCGAATCCAAAGGAACTTCATGAGCCTAGTGTTCTAGAAATCTCATGAAACTTAAATCCAAATCCAATGGAACTTCATGAGCCTAGTCCTCTTGGAACCTCATGAACCTTTAATCCGAATCCAAAGGAACTTCATGAGCATAGTATTCTAGGAACCTCATGATCCTTAAATCCAAATCTAATGGAACTTCATGAGCGTAGTCCTCCATGAACATCATAAACCTTAAATCAAAAGCCAAAGGAACTTCATGAGCCTAGTCCTCTAGGAACCTCATGAACTTTTAATCCAAATCTGAAGGAACTTCATGAGCCTAGTCTTCTAGGAACCTCATGAACCTTAAATTCAAATCTAATGGAACTTTATGAGCCTAGTCCTCTAGGAAACTCCTGAACCTTAAATACGAATTCAAAGGAACTTCATGAGCCTAGTCCTCTAGGAACCTCATGAACCTTTAATCTGAATCTTAAGGAACTACATGGGCCTAGTCTTCTAAGAACCTCATGAACCTTTAATCCTAACCCAAAGGAACTTTATTAGCCTAGTCTCTAGGAACCTCATGAACTTTTAATCTGAATACAAAGGAACTTCATGAGCCTAGTCTTCTAGGAACCTCATAAACCTTAAAGTCAAATCCAATGGAACTTCGTGAGCCAAGTCCTATAGGAAACTCATGAACCTTAATTACGAATCCAAAGGAACTTCACTAGCCTAGTCCTCCAGGAACATCATGAACCTTAAAACAAAAGCCAAAGGAACTAATGAGCCTAGTTCTCTAGGAACCTCATGAACCTTTAATCCAAATCTGAAGGAACTTCATGAGCCTAGTCTTCTAGGAACCTTATGAAACTTAAATTGAAATCCAATGGAACTTCATGAGCCTAATACTCTAGGAAACTCATCAACCTTAAATACGAATCCAAAGGAACTTCATGAGCCTAGTCCTATAGGAATTTCATGAACCTTTAATCCTAATCTGAAGGAACTACATGAGCCCAGTCTTCTAGGAACCTCATGAACCTCAAATACGAATCCAAAGGAACTTCATGAGCCTAGTCCTATTGGAACCTCATGAACCTTTAATCCGAATCCAAAGGAATTTTGATGAGCCTAGTCTTCAAAGAAACTCACGAACCTTAAATCCAAACCCAATGAAACTTCCCGAGCCTAGTCCTCTAGGAACCTCATGAACCTTTAATACTAATCCAAAGGAACTTCATGAGCCTAGTCTCTAGGAACCTCATTAACCTTAAATCCAAATCTAATAGAACTTCATGAGCCTAGTCCCTTAGGAACCTCATGAACCTTAAATCCAAATCCAAAGGAACTTTATGAGACCAGTCCTCTAGGAAGCTCATGAATCTTAAATCCAAATCCAACGGAACTTCATGAGCCTAGTCCTCTAGGAATCTCATGAACCTTAAATACGAATCCAAAGGAACTTCATGAGTCTAGTCTGTAGGAACCTCATGAACCTTAAATCCAAATATAATAGAATTTCATGAGCCTAGTCCTCTTGGAACCTCATGAACCTTTAATCCGAATCTAAATGAACTTCATGAGACTAGTCTTCTAGGAACCTCATGAACCTTTAATCCGTATCCAAAGGAACATCATGAGCCTAGTCTTCTAGGAATATCATGAACCTTAATTCCAAATCTAATGGAACTTCAGGAGCCTAGTCCTCTTAGAACCTCATGAACCTTTAATCCGAATCTAAAGGAACTTCATGAGCCTAGTCTTCTAGGAACCTCATGAACCTTAAATCTAAATCCGAAGGGAATTCATGGGCCTAGTCCTCCAGGAACATCATGAACCTTAAGTCCAAAGCTAAAGGAACTTCATGAGCCTAGTCCTCTAAGAACCTCATGAACTTTAAATCCAAATCCAAAGGAACTTCATGAGCCTAGTCCTCTAGGAATCTCATGAAATTTAAATCCAAATCCAAAGGAAATTCATGAGCCTAATCCTCTAGGAACCCCATGAACCTTAAATCCAAATCCAAAGGAACTTCATGAGCCTAGTCTTCTAGGACCCTCATGAACCTTAAATTCAAATCTAATGGAACTTCATGAGCCTAGTCCTCTAGGAACCTCATGAATCTTATATCCAAATCCAATGGAACTTCATTAGCCTTGTCCTCTGTGAACCTCAAGAACCTTTAATTCGAATCCAATGGAACTTCATGAGCCGAGTCCTCTGTGAACCTCATGAACATTAGATCCAAATCCAAAGGAACTTCATGAGCCTAGTCCTCTATGAACCTCATGAATCTTAAATCAAAATTCAAAGGAACTTCATGAGCCTAGCCTTCTAGGAACCTAATGAACCTTAAATCCAAATCCAATCGAACTTCATGAGCCTAGTCCTCTAGGAACCTCGGGAACCTAAATTTCAAATCCAATGGAGGAACTTCATGAGCCTAGTCCTTTAGGAAACTCATGAACCTTTAATCAGAATATAAAGGGACTTCATGATCCCAGTCCTCTAGGAACCTCATGAACCTTTAATCTGAATCCAAAGGAACTTCATGAGCCTAGTCTTCTAGGAATCTCATGAACCTTAAATCCAAATCCAATGGAACTTCATGAGCCTAGTCCTCTTGGAACCTCATGAACCTTTAATCCGAATCCAAATGAACTTCATGAGCCTAGTCTTCTAGGACCCTCATGAACCTTAAATTCAAATCTAATGGAACTTCATGAGCCTAGTCCTCGAGGAACCTCATGAATCTTATATCCAAATCTAATGGAACTTCATGAGCCTAGTCCTCGAGGAACTTCATGAGCATAGTCTTCTAGGAACCTCATGAACCTTAAATTTAAATCTAATAGAATTTCATGAGCTTAGTCCTCTAGGAACCTCATGTGTCTTAAATACGAATCCAAAGGAACCTCATGATCCTAGTCCTCTAGGAAGCTCATGAATCTTAAATCCAAATCCAAAGGAACTTCATGAGCCTAGTCTTCAAAGAAACTCATGAACCTTAAATCCAAATCCAATGGAACTTCACGATCCTAGTCCTCGAGGAACCTCATGAATCTTATATCCAAATCTAATGGAACTTCATGAGCCTAGTCCTCGAGGAACTTCATGAGCATAGTTTTCTAGGAACCTCATGAACCTTAAATTTAAATCTAATGGAATTTCATGAGCCTAGTCCTCTAGGAACCTCATGTATCTTAAATACGAATCCAAAGGAACCTCATGATCCTAGTCCTCTAGGAAGCTCATGAATCTTAAATCCAAATCCAAAGGAACTTCATGAGCATAGTCTTCAAAGAAACTCATGAACCTTAAATCCAAATCCAGTGGAACTTCACGATCCTAGTCCTCGAGGAACCTCATGAATCTTATATCCAAATCTAATGGAACTTCATGAGCCTAGTCCTCGAGGAACTTCATGAGCATAGTCTTCTAGGAACCTCATGAACCTTAAATTTAAATCTAATGGAATTTCATGAGCCTAGTCCTCTAGGAACCTCATGTATCTTAAATACGAATCCGAAGGAACCTCATGATCCTAGTCCTCTAGGAAGCTCATGAATCTTAAATCCAAATCCAAAGGAACTTCATGAGCCTAGTCTTCAAAGAAACTCATGAACCTTAAATCCAAATCCAATGGAACTTCACGATCCTAGTCTTATAGGAACCTCATGAACCTTAAATCCAAACATTAGAACTTCATGAGCCTAGTCCTCTTGGAAACTCATGAACCTCAAATTCAAATCCAATGTAACTTCATGAGCGTAGTCCTGTAGGAATCTCATGAACCTTTAATCTGAATCCAAAGGAACTTCATGAGCCTAGTATTCTAAGAACTCATGATCCTTAAATCCAAATCTAATGGAACTTCATGAGCCTAGTCCTACAGGAACATCATGAACCTTAAATCAAAAGCCAAAGGAACTTCATGAGTCTAGTCCTCTAGGAACCTCATGAACCTTTAATCCGAATCTGAAGGAACTACATGAGCCTATTCTTCTAGGAACCTCATGAACCTTTAATCCTAATCCAAAGGAACTTGATGAGACTAGTCTCTAGGAACCTCATGAACCTTTAATCGGAATCCAAAGGAACTTCATGAGCCTAGTCTTCTAGGAACCTCATAAACATTAAATTCAAATCCAATGGAACTTCATGAGCCTAGTCCTATAAAAAACTCATGAACCTTAAATCCAAATCCAAAAAGGAACTTCATGCGCCTAGTCCTCATGGAAACTCATGAACCTTAAATCCAAATCTAATGGAACTTCATGAGCCTATTCTTATAGGAACCTCATAAACCTTAAATCCAAACATTGGAACTTCATGGGCCTAGTACTCTTGGAACCTCATGAACCTTAAATCCGAATCCAATGGAACTTCATGAGCCTAGTCCTCTAGGAATCTCATGAACCCTAAATCCAAAAATAATGGAACTTCTTGAGCCTAGTCCTCTTGGAACCTCATAATCTTGAATCCGATTAAAGAAGAACTTCATGAGCCTAGTCTTCTAGGAACCTCATGAACCTTAAATTTAAATCCAATGGAATTTCTTGAGCCTAGTCCTCTAGGAAACTCATGAATCTTAAATACGAATCCAAAGGAACTTCATGATCCTAGTCCTCTAGGAAGATCATGAATCTTAAATCCAAATCCAAAGGAACTTCATGAGCCTAGTCTTCAAAGAAACTCATGAACCTTAAATCCAAATCCAATGGAACTTCATGATCCTAGACCTCTAGGAACCTCATGAACCTTAAATCCAAACATTAGAACTTCATGAGCCTAATCTTCTTGGAAACTCATGAACCTTAATTTCAAATCCAATGGAACTTCATGAGCCTAGTCCTCTTGGAACCTCATGAACCTTTAATCCGAATCCAAAGGAACTTCATGAGCCTAGTCTTCTAGGAACATCATGAACCTTAAATTCAAATCCAATGGAACTTCATGAGCCTAGTCTTCTAGGAACATCATGAACCTTAAATTCAAATCCAATGGAACTTCATGAGCCTAGTCCTCTAGGAAACTCATGAACCTTAAATACGAATCCATAGGAACTTCATGAGCCTAGTCCTCTAGGAACCTCATGAACCTTTAATCCGAATCTGAAGGAACTACATGAACCTAGTCTTCTAGGAACCTCATGAACCTTAAATTCAAATCTAATGGAAATTCATGAGCCTAGTCCTCTAGGAACCTCATGAACCTTATATCCAAATCCAATGGAACTTCATGAGCCTTGTCCTTTGTGAACCTCATGAACCTTAAATCCAAATCCAAAGGAACTTCATGAGCCTAGCCTTCTAGGAACCTCATGAACCTTAAATCCAAATCTAATGGAGGAACTTCATGAGCCTAGTCCTTTAGGAAACTCATGAACCTTTAATCCGAATATAAAAGGGACTTCATGATCCCAGTCTTCTAGGAACCTCATGAACCTTTAATCCGAATCCAAAGGAACTTCATGAGCCTAGTGTTCTAGAAATCTCATGAAACTTAAATCCAAATCCAATGGAACTTCATGAGCCTAGTCCTCTTGGAACCTCATGAACCTTTAATCCGAATCCAAAGGAACTTCATGAGCATAGTATTCTAGGAACCTCATGATCCTTAAATCCAAATCTAATGGAACTTCATGAGCGTAGTCCTCCATGAACATCATAAACCTTAAATCAAAAGCCAAAGGAACTTCATGAGCCTAGTCCTCTAGGAACCTCATGAACTTTTAATCCAAATCTGAAGGAACTTCATGAGCCTAGTCTTCTAGGAACCTCATGAACCTTAAATTCAAATCTAATGGAACTTTATGAGCCTAGTCCTCTAGGAAACTCATGAACCTTAAATACGAATTCAAAGGAACTTCATGAGCCTAGTCCTCTAGGAACCTCATGAACCTTTAATCCGAATCTATAGGAACTACATGGGCCTAGTCTTCTAAGAACCTCATGAACCTTTAATCCTAACCCAAAGGAACTTTATTAGCCTAGTCTCTAGGAACCTCATGAACTTTTAATCTGAATACAAAGGAACTTCATGAGCCTAGTCTTCTAGGAACCTCATAAACCTTAAATTCAAATCCAATGGAACTTCGTGAGCCAAGTCCTATAGGAAACACATGAACCTTAATTACGAATCCAAAGGAACTTCACTAGCCTAGTCCTCCAGGAACATCATGAACCTTAAAACAAAAGCCAAAGGCACTAATGAGCCTAGTTCTCTAGGAACCTCATGAACCTTTAATCCAAATCTGAAGGAACTTCATGAGCCTAGTCTTCTAGGAACCTTATGAAACTTAAATTGAAATCCAATGGAACTTCATGAGCCTAGTCCTATAAGAAACTCATGAAACTTAAATACGAATCCAAAGGAACTTCATGAGCCTAGTCCTCTACGAACCTCATGAACCTTTAATCCAAATGTGAAGGAACTTCATGAGCATATTCTTATAGGAACCTCATAAACCTTAAATCCAAACATTGGAACTTCATGGGCCTAGTACTCTTGGAACCTCATGAACCTTAAATCCGAATCCAATGGAACTTCATGAGCCTAGTCCTCTAGGAATCTCATGAACCCTAAATCCAAAAATAATGGAACTTCTTGAGCCTAGTCCTCTTGGAACCTCATAACCTTGAATCCGATTAAAGAAGAACTTCATGAGCCTAGTCTTCTAGGAACCTCATGAACCTTAAATTTAAATCCAATGGAATTTCTTGAGCCTAGTCCTCTAGGAAACTCATGAATCTTAAATACGAATCCAAAGGAACTTCATGATCCTAGTCCTCTAGGAAGATCATGAATCTTAAATCCAAATCCAAAGGAACTTCATGAGCCTAGTCTTCAAAGAAACTCATGAACCTTAAATCCAAATCCAATGGAACTTCATGATCCTAGACCTCTAGGAACCTCATGAACCTTAAATCCTAACATTAGAACATCATGAGCCTAATCTTCTTGGAAACTCATGAACCTTAATTTCAAATCCAATGGAACTTCATGAGCCTAGTCCTCTTGGAACCTCATGAATCTTTAATCCGAATCCAAAGGAACTTCATGAGCCTAGTCTTCTAGGAACATCATGAACTTAAATTCAAATCCAATGGAACTTCATGAGCCTAGTCTTCTAGGAACATCATGAACCTTAAATTCAAATCCAATGGAACTTCATGAGCCTAGTCCTCTAGGAAACTCATGAACCTTAAATACGAATCCATAGGAACTTCATGAGCCTAGTCCTCTAGGAACCTCATGAACCTTTAATCCGAATCTGAAGGAACTACATGAACCTAGTCTTCTAGGAACCTCATGAACCTTAAATTCAAATCTAATGGAACTTCATGAGCCTAGTCCTCGAGGAACCTCATGAATCTTATATCCAAATCAAATGGAACTTCATTATCCTTGTCCTCTGTGAACCTCATGAACCTTAGATCCAAATCCAAAGGAACTTCATGAGCCTAGCCTTCTAGGAACCTCATGAACCTTAAATCCAAATCTAATGGAGGAACTTCATGAGCCTAGTCCTTTAGGAAACTCATGAACCTTTCATTCGAATATAAAAGGGACTTCATGATCCCAGTCTTCTAGGAACCTCATGAACCTTTAATCCGAATCCAAAGGAACTTCATGAGCCTAGTGTTCTAGAAATCTCATGAAACTTAAATCCAAATCCAATGGAACTTCATGAGCCTAGTCCTCTTGGAACCTCATGAACCTTTAATCTGAATCCAAAGGAACTTCATGAGCATAGTATTCTAGGAACCTCATGATCCTTAAATCCAAATCTAATGGAACTTCATGAGCGTAGTCCTCCATGAACATCATAAACCTTAAATCAAAAGCCAAAGGAACTTCATGAGCCTAGTCCTCTAGGAACCTCATGAACTTTTAATCCAAATCTGAAGGAACTTCATGAGCCTAGTCTTCTAGGAACCTCATGAACCTTAAATTCAAATCTAATGGAACTTTATGAGCCTAGTCCTCTAGGAAACTCATGAACCTTAAATACGAATTCAAAGGAACTTCATGAGCCTAGTCCTCTAGGAACCTCATGAACCTTTAATCCGAATCTAAAGGAACTACATGGGCCTAGTCTTCTAAGAACCTCATGAACCTTTAATCCTAACCCAAAGGAACTTTATTAGCCTAGTCTCTAGGAACCTCATGAACTTTTAATCTGAATACAAAGGAACTTCATGAGCCTAGTCTTCTAGGAACCTCATAAACCTTAAATTCAAATCCAATGGAACTTCGTGAGCCAAGTCCTATAGGAAACACATGAACCTTAATTACGAATCCAAAGGAACTTCACTAGCCTAGTCCTCCAGGAACATCATGAACCTTAAAACAAAAGCCAAAGGCACTAATGAGCCTAGTTCTCTAGGAACCTCATGAACCTTTAATCCAAATCTGAAGGAACTTCATGAGCCTAGTCTTCTAGGAACCTTATGAAACTTAAATTGAAATTTAATGGAACTTCATGAGCCTAGTCCTATAAGAAACTCATGAAACTTAAATACGAATCCAAAGGAACTTCATGAGCCTAGTCCTCTACGAACCTCATGAACCTTTAATCCAAATGTGAAGGAACTTCATGAGCATATTCTTATAGGAACCTCATAAACCTTAAATCCAAACATTGGAACTTCATGGGCCTAGTACTCTTGGAACCTCATGAACCTTAAATCCGAATCCAATGGAACTTCATGAGCCTAGTCCTCTAGGAATCTCATGAACCCTAAATCCAAAAATAATGGAACTTCTTGAGCCTAGTCCTCTTGGAACCTCATAACCTTGAATCCGATTAAAGAAGAACTTCATGAGCCTAGTCTTCTAGGAACCTCATGAACCTTAAATTTAAATCCAATGGAATTTCTTGAGCCTAGTCCTCTAGGAAACTCATAAATCTTAAATACGAATCCAAAGGAACTTCATGATCCTAGTCCTCTAGGAAGATCATGAATCTTAAATCCAAATCCAAAGGAACTTCATGAGCCTAGTCTTCAAAGAAACTCATGAACCTTAAATCCAAATCCAATGGAACTTCATGATCCTAGACCTCTAGGAACCTCATGAACCTTAAATCCAAACATTAGAACATCATAAGCCTAATCTTCTTGGAAACTCATGAACCTTAATTTCAAATCCAATGGAACTTCATGAGCCTAGTCCTCTTGGAACCTCATGAACCTTTAATCCGAATCCAAAGGAACTTCATGAGCCTAGTCTTCTAGGAACATCATGAACTTAAATTCAAATCCAATGGAACTTCATGAGCCTAGTCTTCTAGGAACATCATGAACCTTAAATTCAAATCCAATGGAACTTCATGAGCCTAGTCCTCTAGGAAACTCATGAACCTTAAATACGAATCCATAGGAACTTCATGAGCCTAGTCCTCTAGGAACCTCATGAACCTTTAATCCGAATCTGAAGGAACTACATGAACCTAGTCTTCTAGGAACCTCATGAACCTTAAATTCAAATCTAATGGAAATTCATGAGCCTAGTCCTCTAGGAACCTCATGAACCTTATATCCAAATCCAATGGAACTTCATGAGCCTTGTCCTCTGTGAACCTCATGAACCTTAAATCCAAATCCAAAGGAACTTCATGAGCCTAGCCTTCTAGGAACCTCATGAACCTTAAATCCAAATCTAATGGAGGAACTTCATGAGCCTAGTCCTTTAGGAAACTCATGAACCTTTAATCCGAATATAAAAGGGACTTCATGATCCCAGTCTTCTAGGAACCTCATGAACCTTTAATCCGAATCCAAAGGAACTTCATGAGCCTAGTGTTCTAGAAATCTCATGAAACTTAAATCCAAATCCAATGGAACTTCATGAGCCTAGTCCTCTTGGAACCTCATGAACCTTTAATCCGAATCCAAAGGAACTTCATGAGCATAGTATTCTAGGAACCTCATGATCCTTAAATCCAAATCTAATGGAACTTCATGAGCGTAGTCCTCCATGAACATCATAAACCTTAAATCAAAAGCCAAATGAACTTCATGAGCCTAGTCCTCTAGGAACCTCATGAACTTTTAATCCAAATCTGAAGGAACTTCATGAGCCTAGTCTTCTAGGAACCTCATGAACCTTAAATTCAAATCTAATGGAACTTTATGAGCCTAGTCCTCTAGGAAACTCATGAACCTTAAATACGAATTCAAAGGAACTTCATGAGCCTAGTCCTCTAGGAACCTCATGAACCTTTAATCCGAATCTAAAGGAACTACATGGGCCTAGTCTTCTAAGAACCTCATGAACCTTTAATCCTAACCCAAAGGAACTTTATTAGCCTAGTCTCTAGGAACCTCATGAACTTTTAATCTGAATACAAAGGAACTTCATGAGCCTAGTCTTCTAGGAACCTCATAAACCTTAAATTCAAATCCAATGGAAATTCGTGAGCCAAGTCCTATAGGAAACTCATGAACCTTAATTACGAATCCAAAGGAACTTCACTAGCCTAGTCCTCCAGGAACATCATGAACCTTAAAACAAAAGCCAAAGGAACTAATGAGCCTAGTTCTCTAGGAAACTCATGAACCTTTAATCCAAATCTGAAGGAACTTCATGAGCCTAGTCTTCTAGGAACCTTATGAAACTTCAATTGAAATCCAATGGAACTTCATGAGCCTAATACTCTAGGAAACTCATCAACCTTAAATACGAATCCGAAGGAACTTCATGAGCCTAGTCCTATAGGAATTTCATGAACCTTTAATCCTAATCTGAAGGAACTACATGAGCCCAGTCTTCTAGGAACCTCATGAACCTCAAATACGAATCCAAAGGAACTTCATGAGCCTAGTCCTATTGGAACCTCATGAACCTTTAATCCGAATCCAAAGGAATTTTGATGAGCCTAGTCTTCAAAGAAACTCACGAACCTTAAATCCAAACCCAATGAAACTTCCCGAGCCTAGTCCTCTAGGAACCTCATGAACCTTTAATACTAATCCAAAGGAACTTCATGAGCCTAGTCTCTAGGAACCTCATGAACCTTAAATCCAAATCTAATATAACTTCATGAGCCTAGTCCCTTAGGAACCTCATGAACCTTAAATCCAAATCCAAAGGAACTTTATGAGACCAGTCCTCTAGGAAGCTCATGAATCTTAAATCCAAATCCAACGGAACTTCATGAGCCTAGTCCTCTAGGAAACTCATGAACCTTAAATACGAATCCAAAGGAACTTCATGAGTCTAGTCTGTAGGAACCTCATGAACCTTAAATCCAAATATAATAGAATTTCATGAGCCTAGTCCTCTTGGAACCTCATGAACCTTTAATCCGAATCTAAATGAACTTCATGAGACTAGTCTTCTAGGAACCTCATGAACCTTTAATCCGTATCCAAAGGAACATCATGAGCCTAGTCTTCTAGGAATATCATGAACCTTAATTCCAAATCTAATGGAACTCCAGGAGCCTAGTCCTCTTAGAACCTCATGAACCTTTAATCCGAATCTAAAGGAACTTCATGAGCCTAGTCTTCTAGGAACCTCATGAACCTTAAATCTAAATCCGAAGGGAATTCATGGGCCTAGTCCTCCAGGAACATCATGAACCCTAAGTCCAAAGCTAAAGGAACTTCATGAGCCTAGTACTCTAGGAACCTCATGAACTTTAAATCCAAATCCAATGGAACTTCATGAGCCTAGTCCTCTAGGAATCTCATGAACTTTAAATCCAAATCCAAAGGAAATTCATGAGCCTAATCCTCTAGGAACCCCATGAACCTTAAATCCAAATCCAAAAAGGAACTTCATGCGCCTAGTCCTCATGGAAACTCATGAACCTTAAATCCAAATCTAATGGAACTTCATGAGCCTAGTCCTCTAGGAACCTCATGAACCTTAAATCCAAATATTGGAACTTCATGAGCCTAATCCTCATGGAATCTCATGAACCTTAAATTCAAATCCAATGTAACCTCATTAGCCTAGTCCTCTAGGAACCTCATGAACCTTTAATCCAAATCCAAAGGAACTTCATGAGCCTAGTCTTCCAGGAACCTCATGATCCTTAAATCCAAATCCAAAGGAACTTCATGAGCCTAGTCCTCCAGGACATCATGAACCTAAAAGACCAAAGCTAAAGGAACTTCATGAGCCTAGTCCTCTATGAACCTCATGAACTTTAAATCCAAATCCAAAGGAACTTCATGAGCCTAGTCCTCTAGGAATCTCATGAACTTTAAATCCAAATCCAAAGGAACTTCATGAGACTAGTCCTCTAGGAACCTCATGAACTTTAAATCCAAATCCAAAGGAAATTCATGAGCCTAATCTTCTAGGAACCCCATGAACCTTAAATCCAAATCCAAATGAACTTCATGAGCCTAGTTATCAAGAAAACTCATGAACATTAAATTCAAATCCAATGGAACTTCATGAGCCTAGTCTACTAGGAACCTCATGAACATTTAATCCAAATCTGAAGGAATTTCATGAGCGTAGTCCTCTAGGAACCTCATGGACCTTTAATCTAAATCCGAAGGAACTTCATGAGCTTAGTCCTCTAGGAAACTTATGAACCTTAAATCCAAATCCGAAGGAACTTCATGGGCCTAGTCTTCTAGGAACCTCATGAATATTTAATCTAAATATGAAGGAACTTCATGAGCCTAGTCCTCTAGGAACCTCATGAATATTTGTAACGCCCGGTTTCTTTTTTTTTTTGGTACGTTAATTATTTTCATGGTATTTAATTATTTTAAATGATAGGCTTAATTAATTAGCCAAGTTAGATTAAATTACAAGTTTTGGGCTAAGTTAATTGATAGATTTAATTATATTGGGCTAGTAAGAAATGAGTTTTGAGCCTAGCCCATTAGTGTAGTCATTAGGCTTTGTCCTAATATGAATTATAAAAATATCACAAACCCTAACCTCCTCCTCTCTCCCTCATTTTTTTCGGCCGATCTCCCATCTCTCCCATCTCTCTCTCTCATTTTTCTCTTCCCAAAGCCACAATCATCTTCTCCTTCATTTCCTTGTTGGTGTAACAAGCTTAGGTAAGATCTTTTAAGGTGTTCTAATCTTTTCTTTTGATTTATATTCAATTAATTGTTTTAAGTGTTGATTATCATCTAGAAATTTTATCACCACCTCCTATACATGGTGTATGATGAGTCTAGATGATCATATTATGTAAAAGATCTATATGATTCATAAAAATCATCAAGTTGTAACTTGTGTGATTTAAAGAAGATAGATCTTATGGTTTTAACCAAAGTTGTTATTGTTATAAGTTGTATGTTATCATCATCTCTAGATTATATCTACACCCTATACATGGTGTATGATGGATTTAGATGATTATATAAAATACAAGGTCTAAATGAACCATGGGAATCACCAAGTTTTATTTAGGTGATAAAATGTGATAGATCTTGTGAATGGTTATAATTCTTGTTAATTATTATTTTGATTCTCAACACATCCATATCAATATGTTTAGATCTAAGTATACAACTTTATAGCATCTTCTAAGATGTGTATATAGATGTTTGTGTATTTGAAAGATCAAGGAACCCTTAAGAAAGGGGAAAATTGTGGTTTGTCATATATTATGTTGATTTGATTCTTTTCCTTGTGACTAAATGAAATACCAATGACCCCTAGCCCTTTTTAGTGCCACCATGTTCATAGGGGACTGAATTTGGGTGATAAACACATCTAGGAATGTGTTTCAAAAGGGAGAGGAATGGATTGGTTAAAAGATTAAGGGTTGGCTACGATTCTGTTTCCATCAGATTTGTAGTCATCTTACAAAAATCATAACTTGAATTCTATAACTCAAACGGATCTCAAACCTGTGCCAAAAGTTTACAAATTGTGTTGGGTAACTTTCTTATGAAGGTCACTCTCACTAATTAGGACTTTATCCATGGGCAAGAACGGCACCTTTGCTGGTAGGTCTGATCCGGGTCTGATCTGATAGGTCAACTTGTTTTATTCGTTTCTAGGGCTTGGGAAATGATCTAATGGGATTCCAAGTTCCCACATGTGTGTTATGACCTAAAGTTGTGATCTGGAGTTTATGGGATGTTATCTCCAAGTATTTCATGGTCATATTGAGTTCACACTCCAGATCAGTTTTCTGTCATCAGCTTTTAAGAGTTTTGTAATTAGTCATGTTGTGAATTTCGTATCTACAGTTTGGGAAACCCTTTTTGGTCGATTCCAACTCTGCGACTTTGGTATTTATGTCTATTATTTCTGTGATTTTTAGTTTGGACAATGTCTATCCACAAGTTGGGTAGAATTGGCCAACACTACTGATTCCTATGATTTGGGACTGCACTGCGATGTCTTTTTAAAAGCATCATAATAAATTCATATTTTGGAGTTAGAGTGAGTTCTTTACTGTTTTAAAAAGGGGAAAGACTCTAGATTCTTAGAAAAATTTAATATTGATATGTTAATACTTAGGAAAATTAAGTAAATCCATCTTTAACAGCGGGCCTGTTTTTAGACCTTGCTGTCCAGATTTTTGTTAAGTCTTTAAGCTTCATCTTTGGGTATATCCTAACTCCTAGTTTATAATAGGTGAAGTTTTGGCATTTGCTCAAGTGTGGTAGCCGCTTTGATTTAGCAACCTCCCTTAAGTATTCAAGGTGAGTTCTCTCACTCCATTGTCTCAATATTTATGATTGCTAGGTTAGCACGTGAGTGTTAAATTATTATTATGGTATGATAATGTGAATGCATGCTTAAATTGTTAATCATACATGTGCACCGTATGTTTATTGTTGAGGGATCATAGCAATTATCCGGCTTTTGTCCGGTGCGCGTGGTTAGGTATAATTACTCCAATACCCTCCGGATGTGAGGTGAGGGTAAGATTAACCCAATACTCTTCGGTTTGTGAGATGCGGGTAACCTACTAGCCCTCCTTATAAGCCTTGATTTGTTCTTGGCTTATGTTTAAATGTTATAACCGTATATTTTAATCTAGGTCTAGTGATTGTGGATATTGGTATAATGTTGTGTTTGAATTCACTAAGCTTTGTGCTTACGGTTTACTTAACATTTTTCGTATTACGATTAAGGAGGCTAGGATCGATTTTGGAGCATTCGTGACACACCGCTATTTATTTTACGTCAATGAACATTTTAGTACTTCCGCTTTTGACATTTCTATATTAGAAAGTCTTACTTATGTTGTTTTCTTTAGAAGTTTGATAACTTGATTGCCATTATTGGCTTATTAAATTAAATAAATGAAGTTCCTTTATGAATTGGTGTCAAACTTTATACTATTTCGTAAAAAAAAAAATAAATAAATAAATAAATAAATAAATTTTGGGTGTTACAAGTTGGTATCGAGCCTTTCATTTGAGTGAACTAGGCCTTCTTAGGGATGTCTAGACTCAAATTTAAAACATTTTATTTCTCTTGTACAAAGTTTATTAAAAGCTAGCGTGAAGATGTCACGGTGCGCCTGGCCACCACCAAGTAAGTTTTATTTACTAATTGAGTTTAAATTTTATTACTTATCAAACACAATAGTATGCTCCATTTATGACATATCCCAAAGACTAGCCTAGGAGGATAATTATATACCTTTAGTGCTACTATCTACCATGTGAGAATTTAGGCCTTTTAGATCTACCATGAGTGTGAATTAAATCACGGCTAGGAGCAAGTGAAATTTTGAAACTAGACCGAAACCGAAATTGGAACTTCTATATTGAATAATAGAAGGGCCCCTACTATTCAATATATTGGAGCCGGTTTTGGGACGGGGCAAGGTTGAAAAGTATTCAAGAAGTCGAGTGTTTTCGATCTCTTAGACATGCATAGGTTGAATCGCTTTTTTCTTTTCTTATCAATTTTAGATGGCTCCGCCGCCGCCTCAATGCAATTCAAATAGCTCAAGTTAGGGAACTCGTTGCCGAGGAGTTCAATAATGATTTTAACGAGATGATTCCGAATGTCACTGCTAACATCATTGATCCAGTTCTTGCTCGCTAGATGAGCGTATGGCGATGCACCTCCGCCCGGGGAGGGCTCGATCCTCATGTTCGTGATTTAATGTACTACTACGAGAAGTTCGGCAAGTGCAGCCCACCTCATTGGGATGGGGAGGACGATCAAGAGTGCCTAAGCACCGGTTATCGACGTGGAGGGCGCCTTTATGACTATAGGTGCCTGCACTACTTAGAGTGTTGGTAGCAAAGAACCACCGAGGAAGCGGGTAAGACATGGTGGAACACCACCACGGGAAGAATGATCAAGAAGTCGTAAGGGCGATTACTTGGGCCTGGGCTTGTGGAGTGGTTCGAGGCGGTGGTATGTGCCTAGGGTGGAGCAACAAAGAATGATGCAGGAGTTCATGGCGTTACAATGCACTCACCGAGTCTTAGTGATCCGAACGCCAAGTTCATGGAGATGCTTTCTCATCCTACTTTTGCTGGAGATGAAGCATGGCTTGTTAGTCGGTACATCTCGATTTTACGCTCGACATCCGGGAATTTGTGAGCATGCAAGACTTTACGACCTTGGGTGCAGTCATGGGGCACTGAAGAGAGAGAGATTGAGCCGCAAACTCAATCTAAGAGGAAATTGAGAGCACTTTTTCTAAAACTTCTAATGAGGCTCATAAGAAGACAAAGTTCGGGATAACCCAAGATATGAATACAAGCCATCTCAAGGTGGTGATCGAACCCCAATGGTGTGTTATAACCGTAAGAAGGAAGGGCATCACTGGAAGAATTGCAAGGCTCCAAAATCCATTACAGTCCCCCAGGTTACTACCATTGCACGGTACCAGCTTGTTACAATTGCCAAGAGAAGGGGCACAAGAAACCTGATTGCCCAAAGTCAAGAAGTATGGGAATGCAAATCCCAATACGCCCGACCTCTAACGGACCAACTATGTTGACACGAGGACGTGTCCACTAGCTTACGAGGGAAGAGCTCGCAAGCTCGCGATCGTAAAGGTAAACATCTCTTCCTTATCTTTCATTTTATGCTATGCCATAGAGTAATTGTTTTATTTCTTAAATATTATGAATCGTGCACTTATCTGCTAGATTCTCACCGCCATTGTTATGTTTGATTCTCGCGCTACTCACTCCTTCGTGTCACGCACGCTCATAAATCGTTTGGGGCGTGGTGTCGGGAAACTAGCACGTCCCATGGTTATCGAAGTTGCCGACAATCGAACTATCTTCGTTATCGATGTTTATCGGGGTTGTACCCTTGAATTTTCGGGAGTTGAATTCCCCATTGATCTTATCCCTATTGCTATGAGGGAACTTTGCGTTATTGTGGGTAATGGATTGGCTCGATGCATTCGATGCGTAAATTCTTTGTCGCAAGAGACAAGTTCGTGTTCAAAACCCTAGGGGTGGAGAACTTATTATTCAAGGAGATATTCCCATTTGGATATTGCTTCTTGTACCTCTGCTATTGCACTCGATAATGTTCCATTGTTTCCGACTTTGGTGACGTCTTTTCCTGAGGAACTCCGGGTTTGCCACCTATTAGGCAAGTGGAGTTTCGCATTGATTTAGTACCTGCGCTGCTCCGATCGCCAAATCTCCTTATCGTTTGGCGCCATCTGAGATGAAAGAGCTTCAAGATCAGTTACAGGAGCTTAGTGATAAGGGGTTTATACGGCCAAGTTTCTCGCCGTGGGTGCTCTATACTTTTCGCGAAAAGAAGGACGGTTCTCAAAGAATGTGTATAGATTATCGGGAGTTGAATAAACTCACGATAAAGAACCGTTATCCTTTACCTCGTATCGACGATCTTTTCGACCAACTCCAAGGAGCGTCTTGGTTTTCCAAGATTGATTTATGCTCCGGTTATCAATGATGCGAGTTCGTGATCGTGACATTGAGAAAACGGGCGTTTCGAACCCGATACGGACACTTTGAATTTGTGGTGATGCCTTTCGACTCACTAATGCACCCGCTGCTTTTATGGATCTTATGAATCGGGTGTGTGGTCGATGCTCGACTGCTCGGTCATTGTGTTTATTGACGATATTTTGGTCTATTCTAAGACTGTGGAGGAGCATGAAAAGCACATTCGGGAACTTCTAGAGACACTACGGAGAGAACGGCTTTATGCTAAATTTTCTAAGTGTGAATTTTGGTTAGAAGAGGTTCAATTCTTGGGCCACGTGGTGAACAAGGAAGGTATCAAGGTCGATCCGGCCAAGATTGATGCGGTTAAGAAATGGGAAGCTCCTAAATCGCCTTCGGAGATTCGTAGTTTCTTGGTTTCGGCCGGTTACTATCGTAGGTTTATTGAAAATTTCTCAAAGATTGCTCTACCTCTTACGCGATTGACCAAGAAGTCGGAGAAATTTGTTTGGGGTCCGAACAACGGTGCATTTGAAGATCTTAAGACGCGGTTGTGTAATGCCCGGTTTGACTTTACCTAAGGAGTGGAGGACATGGTAGTGTATCGCGACGCATCCCTCCCGGGTTTTGGTGCCGTGTTGATGCAACGGGGTAAGGTGATAGCTTGTGCGTCTCGCCAGCTAAAACCTCACGAAAGGAACTACCCCACTCATGACCTGGAATTAGGAGCTGTTGTTTTTGCTCTCAAGATATGGAGGCACTACCTTTACGGGGTTAAGTGTATCATTTACACTGACCATAAAAGATTGAAGTACCTTTTCGATCAGCGGGATTTGAATATGAGGCAGTTAGATGGTTAGATGTGGTGAAAGATTACGACTGTGAGATTCACTACCACCCAGAAGCTAATGTGGTAGCTGACGCACTCAGTCGTAAGCAATCTGTCGAACCGATTCGAGCTAAATGTCTTCGGATGACTATGGAGACATCATTATTGGGTATGATTCGAGATGCTCAAGATGTGGCGACTCAAGAGGGGAACCCAAATAGTGAAAGGATTGGGAATGAGTTACCTAAGATGGAGCGAGATGGGCGTGGATTACTAACTCGTTATGGTAGGGTTTGGGTTCCATTTACTGGTGGGAACCGGAAAACTCTTATGGAAGAAGCTCACAGGTCCAAGTTTTCTATTCATCCGGGTGCTACAAAAATGTACCGAGATCTTCGTGAGGGTTATTGGTGGCACGGGATGAAGAATGATGTGGCTCGATATGTAGAAGAATGCCTAACATGCCTAAGGTCAAAGCCGAACACTAAACCTCATGGGAAATTGCAACCTTTGGAGATTCCCGAGTGGAAATGGGAGCACTTAACCATGGACTTTATTACAAAACTTCCTAAGACCGCAAGGAGCGGATACGATATGGGTAGTTGTGGATCGATTGACGAAGAGTGCTCATTTCCGGCCATCAAGGAAAGTTTTTCACCAAAAATTGGCCGAGCTTTTGTTCGGGAGATAGTTTCATTACACGGTGCCCGTATCTATTGTCTCGATCGAGATACTCGATTCACCTCTCGATTTTGGCGAAATTTCAAGAAGAATTGGGTACCCGATTGCATTTCAAGATCTTTGCTCCATCCGCAAACCGATGGGCGAGTGAGCGGACGATACAGACTTTGGAGGACATGCTTCGGGCATGTGCAATTGATTTTGGAGGCGATTGGGATGATCATCTTCATTTAGCCGAAGTTTTCATATAACAACAGCTATCATTCAAGCATCGACATGCCCCGTATGAAGCACCGTATGGTAGGAAGTGTAGAACCCCAGTGTGTTGGGGTGAGGTTGGACAGAGGGTGCTCGTAGCACCGATATTGTTTTGCACCACGGAGAAAATCAAAATGATCGGGATCATTTGTTCACCGCTAGGAGTCGCCAAGAGTTATGCGAGATAAGCGGCGCTCCGATCTTGAGTTTCGTGTTGGGGATCATGTGTTATTAAAGGTCTCCCCTTGGAAGGGTGTGATTAGGTTCGCAAGCGTGGGAAGCCGGGACCTCGGTTTATTGGACCTTATAAGATCATAGCTCGCGTTGGTAAGGTAGCGTATCACTGGAGCTGCCTAACGAGCTTAGTTTGATTCATAACACCTTCCACGTGTCTCGATTGAGGAAGTGCATTGTTGACGACACCGCCGTGGTACCTCCGGGAAGACATCCAAATTGACGAACGGCTCAACTATGTTGAGAAACCTATCGCGGTTGTTGATCGAAAGTCAAAGACCCTTCGGAGCGGTAAGACTGTTTATTCTGTTAAGGTTCAGTGGCAGCATAGGAAGGGATCTGAGTGTACATGGGAACCTGAAGACGAGATGAGGGCGCATTATCCCGAGTTATTCAGAGGGACTGACTTCGAGGCCGAAGTCCCTTCTTAGTAGGGGAGAGTTGTAACGCCCGGTTTCTTTTTTTTCGGTACGTTAATTATTTTCATGGTATTTAATTATTTTAAATGATGGGCTTAATTAATTAGCCAAGTTAGATTAAATTACATGTTTTGGGCTAAGTTAATTGATAGATTTAATTATATTGGGCTAGTAAGAAATGAGTTTTGAGCCTAGCCCATTAGTGTAGTCATTAGGCTTTGTCCTAATATTAATTATAAAAATATCACAAACCCTAACCTCCTCCTCTCTCCCTCATTTTTTCGGCCGATCTCCCATCTCTCCCATCTCTCTCTCTCATTTTTCTCTTCCCAAAGCCACAATCATCTTCTCCTTCATTTCCTTGTTGGTGTAACAAGCTTAGGTAAGATCTTTTAAGGTTTTCTAATCTTTTCTTTTGATTTATATTCAATTAATTGTTTTAAGTGTTGATTATCATCTAGAAATTTCATCACCACCTCCTATACATGGTGTATGATGAGTCTAGATGATCATATTATGTAAAAGATCTATATGATTCATAAAAATCATCAAGTTGTAACTTGTGTGATTTAAAGAAGATAGATCTTATGGTTTTAACCAAAGTTGTTATTGTTATAAGTTGTATGTTATCATCATCTCTAGATTATATCTACACCCTATACATGGTGTATGATGGATTTAGATGATTATATAAAATACAAGATCTAAATGAACCATGGGAATCACCAAGTTTTATTTAGGTGATAAAATGTGATAGATCTTGTGAATGGTTATAATTCTTGTTAATTATTATTTTGATTCTCAACACATCCATATCAATATGTTTAGATCTAAGTATACAACTTTATAGCATCTTCTAAGATGTGTATATAGATGTTTGTGTATTTGAAAGATCAAGGAACCCTTAAGAAAGGGGAAAATTGTGGTTTGTCATATATTATGTTGATTTGATTCTTTTCCTTGTGACTAAATGAAATACCAATGACCCCTAGCCCTTTTTAGTGCCACCATGTTCATAGGGGACTGAATTTGGGTGATAAACACATCTAGGAATGTGTTTCAAAAGGGAGAGGAATGGATTGGTTAAAAAGATTAAGGGTTGGCTACGATTCTGTTTCCATCAGATTTGTAGTCATCTTACAAAAATCATAACTTGAATTCTATAACTCAAACGGATCTCAAACCTGTGCCAAATGTTTACAAATTGTGTTGGGTAACTTTCTTGTGAAGGTCACTCTCACTAATTAGGACTTTATCCATGGGCAAGAACGGCACCTTTGCTGGTAGGTCTGATCCGGGTCTGATCTGATAGGTCAACTTGTTTTATTCGTTTCTAGGGCTTGGGAAATGATCTAATGGGATTCCAAGTTCCCACATGTGTGTTATGACCTAAAGTTGTGATCTGGAGTTTATGGGATGTTATCTACAAGTATTTCTTGGTCATATTGAGTTCACACTCCAGATCAGTTTTCTGTCATCAGCTTTTAAGGGTTTTGTAATTAGTCATGTTGTGAATTTCGTATCTAGAGTTTGGGAAACCCTTTTTGGTCGATTCCAACTCTGAGACTTTGGTATTTATGTCTATTATTTCTGTGATTTTTAGTTTGGACAATGTCTATCCACAAGTTGGGTAGAATTGGCCAACACTACTGATTCCTATGATTTGGGACTGCACTGCGATGTCTTTTTAAAAGCATCATAATAAATTCATATTTTGGAGTTAGAGTGAGTTCTTTACTGTTTTAAAAAGGGGAAAGACTCTAGTTTCTTAGAAAAATTTAATATTTATATGTTAATACTTAGGAAAATTAAATAAATCCATCTTTAACAGCGGGCCTGTTTTTAGACCTTGCTGTCCAGATTTTTGTTAAGTCTTTAAGCTTCATCTTTGGGTATATCCTAACTCCTAGTTTATAATAGGTGAAGTTTTGGCATTTGCTCAAGTGTGGTAGCCAGTTTTGATTTAGCAACCTCCCTTAAGTATTCAAGGTGAGTTCTCTCACTCCATTGTCTCAATATTTATGATTGCTAGGTTAGCACGTGAGTGTTAAATTATTAGTATGGTATGATAATGTGAATGCATGCTTAAATTGTTAATCATACATGTGCACTGTATGTTTATTGTTGAGGGGATCATAGCAATTATCCGGCTTTTGTCCGGTGCGCGTGGTTAGGTATAATTACTCCAATACCCTCCGGGATGTGAGGTGAGGGTAAGATTAACCCAATACTCTTCGGTTTGTGAGATGCGGGTAACCTACTAGCCCTCCTTATAAGCCTTGATTTGTTCTTGGCTTATGTTTAAATGTTATAACTGTATATTTTAATCTAGGTCTAGTGATTGTGGATATTGGTATAATGTTGTGTTTGAATTCACTAAGCTTTGTGCTTACGGTTTACTTAACATTTTTCTGTATTACGATTAAGGAGGCTAGGGACCGATTTTAGCATTCGTGACACACTGCTATTTATTTTACGTCAATGAACATTTTAGTACTTCCGCTTTTGACATTTCTATATTAGAAAGTCTTACTTATGTTGTTTTCTTTAGAAGTTTGATAACTTGATTGCCATTATTGGCTTATTAAATTAAATAAATGAAGTTCCTTTATGAATTGGTGTCAAACTTTATACTATTTCGGTAAAAAAAAAAAAAAATAAAAAAAATAAATAAATAAATAAATTTTGGGTGTTACAATATTTAATCTAAATATGAAGGAACTTCATGAGCCTAGTCCTCTAGGAACCTTATGAACATTTAATGCGAATATAAAGGGACTTCATTATCCCAGTCCTCTAGAAACCTCATGAACCTTTAATCTGAATCCAAAGGAACTTCATGAGCCTAGTCTTTTAGGAACCTCATGAACCTTAAATCCCAGTCCAATGGAACTTCATGATCCGAGTCCTCTGTGAACCTCATGAACATTAAATCCAAATCCAAAGAAACTTCATGAGCCTAGTCCTCTAGGAATCTAATGAAATTTAAATCCAAATCCAAAGGAACTTCATGAGACTAGTCCTCTAGGAACCTCATGAACCTTAAATCTAAATCCGAAGGGAATTCATGGGCCTAGTCCTCCAGGAACATCATGAACCTTAAGTCCAAAGCTAAAGGAACTTCATGAGCCTAGTCCTCTAGGAACCTCATGAACTTTAAATCCAAATCCAAAGGAACTTCATGAGCCTTGTCCTCTAGGAATCTCATGAAATTTAAATCCAAATCCAAAAAAAATTCATGAGCCTAATCCTCTAGGAACCCCATGAACCTTAAATCCAAATCCAAAAAGGAACTTCATGCGCCTAGTCCTCATGGAAACTCATGAACCTTAAATTCAAATATTGGAACTTCATGAGCCTAGTCCTCTATGAACCTCATGAACCTTAAAACTAAATCTAATGGAACTTCATGAGCCTAGTCCTCTAGGAACCTCATGAACCTTAAATCCAAATATTGGAACTTCATGAGCCTAATCCTCATGGAATCTCATGAACCTTAAATTCAAATCCAATGTAACCTCATTAGCCTAGTCCTCTAGGAACCTCATGAACCTTTAATCCAAATCCAAAGGAACTTCATGAGCCTAGTCTTCCAGGAACCTCATGATCCTTAAATCCAAATCCAATGGAACTTCATGAGCCTAGTCCTCCAGGACATCATGAACCTAAAAGTCCAAAGCTAAAGGAACTTCATGAGCCTAGTCCTCTAGGAACCTCATGAACTTTAAATCTAAATCCAAAGAAACTTCATGAGCCTAGTCCTCTAGGAATCTAATGAAATTTAAATCCAAATCCAAAGGAACTTCATGAGACTAGTCCTCTAGGAACCTCATGAACTTTAAATCCAAATCCAAAGGAAATTCATGAGCCTAATCCTCTAGGAACCCCATGAACCTTAAATCCAAATCCAAGTGAACTTCATGAGCCTAGTTATCAAGGAAACTTATGAATATTAAATTCAAATCCAATGGAACTTCATGAGCCTAGTCTACTAGGAACCTCATGAACATTTAATCCAAATATGAAGGAACTTCATGAGCGTAGTCCTCTAGGAACCTCATGGACCTTTAATCTAAATCCGAAGGAACTTCATGAGCCTAGTCCTCTAGGAAACTTATGAACCTTAAATCCAAATCCGAAGGAACTTCATGATCTAAGTCCTCTTGGAACCTCATGAACCTTAAATCCAAATCCAATGGAACTTCATGAGCCTAGTCCTTTAGGAAACTCATGAACATTTAATGCGAATATAAAGGGACTTCATGATCCCACTCCTCTAGAAAGCTCATGAACCTTTAATCTGAATCCAAAGGAACTTCATGAGCCTAGTCTTTTAGGAACCTCATGAACCTTAAATCCAAGTCCAATGGAACTTCATGAGCCGAGTCCTCTGTGAACCTCATGAACATTAGATCCAAATCCAAACGAACTTCATGAGCCTAGTCCTCTATGAACCTCATGAATCTTAAATCAAAATTCAAAGGAACTTCATGAGCCTAGCCTTCTAGGAACCTCATGAACCTTAAATCCAAATCCAATGGAACTTCATGAGCCTAGTCCTCTAGGAACCTCGGGAACCTAAATTTCAAATCCAATGGAGGAACTTCATGAGCCTAGTCCTTTAGGAAACTCATGAATCTTTAATCAGAATATAAAAGGACTTCATGATCCCAGTCCTCTAGGAACCTCATGAACCTTTAATCTGAATCCAAAGGAACTTCATGAGCCTAGTCTTCTAGGAATATCATGAACCTTAAATCCAAATACAATGGAACTTCATGAGCCTAGTCCTTTTGGAACCTCATGAACCTTTAATCCGAATCCAAAGGAACTTCATGAGCCTAGTCTTCTAGGACCCTCATGAACCTTAAATTCAAATCTAATGGAACTTCATGAGCCTAGTCCTCTAGGAACCTCATGAATCCTATATCCAAATCCAATTGAACTTCATTAGCCGAGTCCTCTGTGAACCTCATGAACATTAAATCCAAATCCAAAGGAACTTCATGAGCCTAGTCCTCTATGAACCTCATGAAGCTTAAATCAAAATTCAAAGGAACTTCATGAGCCTAGCCTTCTAGGAACATCATGAACCTTAAATCCAAATCCAATGGAACTTCATGAGCCTAGTCCTCTTGGAACCTCATGAACCTTTAATCCGAATCCAATGAACTTCATGAGCCAAGTCTTCTAGGAACCTCATGAACCTTAAATTCAAATCCAATGGAACTTCATGAACCTAGTCCTCTAGGAAACTCATGAACCTTAAATACGCATCCAAAGGAACTTCATGATCCCAGTCCTCTAGAAACCTCATGAACCTTTAATCTGAATCCAATGGAACTTCATGAGCCTAGTCTTTTAGGAACCTCATGAACCTTAAATCCAAGTCCAATGGAACTTCATGAGCCGAGTCCTCTGTGAACCTCATGAACATTAGATCCAAATCCAAAGGAACTTCATGAGCCTAGTCCTCTATGAACCTCATGAATCTTAAATCAAAATTCAAAGGAACTTCATGAGCCTAGCCTTCTAGGAACCTCATGAACCTTAAATCCAAATCCAATGGAACTTCATGAGCCTAGTCCTCTAGGAACCTCGGGAACCTAAATTTCAAATCCAATGGAGGAACTTCATGAGCCTAGTCCTTTAGGAAACTCATGAACCTTTAATCAGAATATAAAGGGACTTCATGATCCCAGTCCTCTAGGAACCTCATGAACCTTTAATCTGAATCCAAAGGAACTTCATGAGCCTAGTCTTCTAGGAATATCATGAACCTTAAATCCAAATCCAAAGAAACTTCATGAGGCTAGTCCTCTATGAACCTCATGAATCTTAAATCAAAATTCAAAGGAACTTCATGAGCCTAGCCTTCTAGGAACCTCATGAACCTTAAATCCAAATCCAATGGAACTTCATGAGCCTAGTCCTCTAGGAACCTCGGGAACCTAAATTTCAAATCCAATGGAGGAACTTCATGAGCCTAGTCCTTTAGGAAACTCATGAATCTTTAATCAGAATATAAAAGGACTTCATGATC
This sequence comes from Orobanche coerulescens, assembly GCA_033398695.1. Lineage (NCBI taxonomy): Eukaryota > Viridiplantae > Streptophyta > Magnoliopsida > Lamiales > Orobanchaceae > Orobanche > Orobanche coerulescens. The sequence continues at coordinate 52,675 of JAWKAU010000333.1, forward strand.
CCAGTCCTCTAGGAACCTCATGAACCTTTAATCTGAATCCAAAGGAACTTCATGAGCCTAGTCTTCTAGGAATATCATGAACCTTAAATCCAAATACAATGGAACTTCATGAGCCTAGTCCTTTTGGAACCTCATGAACCTTTAATCCGAATCCAAAGGAACTTCATGAGCCTAGTCTTCTAGGACCCTCATGAACCTTAAATTCAAATCTAATGGAACTTCATGAGCCTAGTCCTCTAGGAACCTCATGAATCCTATATCCAAATCCAATTGAACTTCATTAGCCGAGTCCTCTGTGAACCTCATGAACATTAAATCCAAATCCAAAGGAACTTCATGAGCCTAGTCCTCTATGAACCTCATGAATCTTAAATCAAAATTCAAAGGAACTTCATGAGCCTAGCCTTCTAGGAACATCATGAACCTTAAATCCAAATCCAATGGAACTTCATGAGCCTAGTCCTCTTGGAACCTCATGAACCTTTAATCCGAATCCAGCGGAACTTCATGAGCCAAGTCTTCTAGGAACCTCATGAACCTTAAATTCAAATCCAATGGAACTTCATGAACCTAGTCCTCTAGGAAACTCATGAACCTTAAATACGCATCCAAAGGAACTTCATGATCCCAGTCCTCTAGAAACCTCATGAACCTTTAATCTGAATCCAATGGAACTTCATGAGCCTAGTCTTTTAGGAACCTCATGAACCTTAAATCCAAGTCCAATGGAACTTCATGAGCCGAGTCCTCTGTGAACCTCATGAACATTAGATCCAAATCCAAAGGAACTTCATGAGCCTAGTCCTCTATGAACCTCATGAATCTTAAATCAAAATTCAAAGGAACTTCATGAGCCTAGCCTTCTAGGAACCTCATGAACCTTAAATCCAAATCCAATGGAACTTCATGAGCCTAGTCCTCTAGGAACCTCGGGAACCTAAATTTCAAATCCAATGGAGGAACTTCATGAGCCTAGTCCTTTAGGAAACTCATGAACCTTTAATCAGAATATAAAGGGACTTCATGATCCCAGTCCTCTAGGAACCTCATGAACCTTTAATCTGAATCCAAAGGAACTTCATGAGCCTAGTCTTCTAGGAATATCATGAACCTTAAATCCAAATCCAATGGAACTTCATGAGCCTAGTCCTCTTGGAACCTCATGAACCATTAATCCGAATCCAAAGGAATTTCATGAGCCTAGTCTTATAGGAACCTCATGAACCTTAAATTCAAATCCAATGGAACTTCATGAGCCTAGTCCTCTAGGAAACTCATGAACCTTAAATACGAATCCAAAGGAACTTCATGAGCCTAGTCCTCTAGGAACCTCATGAACCTTTAATCCGAATCTGAAGGAACTACATGAGCCTAGTCTTCTAGGAACCTCATGAACCTTTAATCCTAATCCAAAGGAACTTGATGAGACTAGTCTCTAGGAACCTCATGAACATTAAATTCAAATCCAATGGAACTTCATGAGCCTAGTCCTATAAGAAACTCATGAACCTTAAATACGAATCCAAAGGAACTTCATGAGCCTAGTCCTCTACGAACCTCATGGACCTTTAATCCAAATGTGAAAGAACTTCATGAGCCTATTCTTATAGGAACCTCATAAACCTTAAATCCAAACATTGGAACTTCATGGGCCTAGTCCTCTTGGAACCTCATGAACCTTAAATCCGAATCCAATGGAACTTCATGAGCCTAGTCCTCTAGGAATCTCATGAACCCTAAATCCAAAAATAATGGAACTTCTTGAGCCTAGTCCTCTTGGAACCTCATAACCTTGAATCCGATTAAAGAAGAACTTCATGAGCCTAGTCTTCTAGGAACCTCATGAACCTTAAATTTAAATCCAATGGAATTTCTTGAGCCTAGTCCTCTAGGAAACTCATGAATCTTAAATAAGAATCCAAAGGAACTTCATGATCCTAGTCCTCTAGGAAGATCATGAATCTTAAATCCAAATCCAAAGGAACTTCATGAGCCTAGTCTTCAAAGAAACTCATGAACCATAAATCCAAATCCAATGGAACTTCATGATCCTAGTCCTCTAGGAACCTCATGAACCTTAAATCCAAACATTAGAACTTCATGAGCCTAATCCTCTTGGAAACTCATGAACCTTAATTTCAAATCCAATAGAACTTCATGAGCCTAGTCCTCTTGGAACCTCATGAACCTTTAATCCGAATCCAAAGGAACTTCATGAGCCTAGTCTTCTAGGAACATCATGAACCTTAAATTCAAATCCAATGGAACTTCATGAGCCTAGTCTTCTAGGAACATCATGAACCTTAAATTCAAATCAAATGGAACTTCATGAGCCTAGTCCTCTAGGAAACTCATGAACCTTAAATACCAATCCAAAGGAACTTCATGAGCCTAGTCCTCTAGGAACCTCATGAACCTTTAATCCGAATCTGAAGGAACTACATGAGCTTAGTCTTCTAGGAACCTCATGAACCTTAAATTCAAATCTAATGGAAATTCATGAGCCTAGTCCTCTAGGAACCTCATGAACCTTATATCCAAATCCAATGGAACTTCATGAGCCTTGTCCTCTGTGAACCTCATGAACCTTAAATCCAATTCCAAAGGAACTTCATGAGCCTAGCCTTCTAGGAACCTCATGAACCTTAAATCCAAATCCAATAGAGGAACTTCATGAGCCTAGTCCTTTAGGAAACTCATGAACCTTTAATCCGAATATAAAGGGACTTCATGATCCCAGTTTTCTAGGAACCTCATGAACCTTTAATCCGAATCCAAAGGAACTTCATGAGCCTAGTGTTCTAGAAATCTCATGAAACTTAAATCCAAATCCAATGGAACTTCATGAGACTAGTCCTCTTGGAACCTCATGAACCTTTAATCCGAATCCAAAGGAACCTCATGATCCTTAAATCCAAATCTAATGAAACTTCATGAGCCTAGTCCTCCATGTTCATCATAAACCTTAAATCAAAAGCCAAAGGAACTTCATGAGCCTAGTCCTCTAGGAACCTCATGAACCTTTAATCCAAATCTGAAGGAACTTCATGAGCCTAGTCTTCTAGGAACCTCATGAACCTTAAATTCAAATCCAATAGAACTTTATGAGCCTAGTCCTGTAGGAAACTCATGAACCTTAAATACGAATTCAAAGGGACTTCATGAGCCTAGTCCTCTAGGAACATCATGAAACTTTAATCCGAATCTAAAGGAACTACATGGGCCTAGTCTTCTAAGAAGCTCATGAACCTTTAATCCTAACGCAAAAGGAACTTTATGAGCCTAGTCTCTAGGAACCTCATGAACTTTTAATCTAAATACAAAGGAACTTCATGAGCCTAGTCTTCTAGGAACCTCATAAACCTTAAATTCAAATCCAATGGAACTTCGTGAGCCAAGTCCTATAGGAAACTCATGAACCTTAATTACGAATCCAAAGGAACTTCACGAGCCTAGTCCTCCAGGAACACCATGAACCTTAAAACAAAAGCCAAAGGAACTAATGAGCCTAGTTCTCTAGGAACCTCATGAACCTTTAATCCAAATCTGAAGGAACTTCATGAGCCTAGTCTTCTAGGAACCTTATGAAACTTAAATTGAAATCCAATGGAACTTCATGAGCCCAATACTCTAGGAAACTCATCAACCTTAAATACGAATCCAAAGGAACTTCATGAGCCTAGTCCTATAGGAATTTCATGAACCTTTAATCCTAATCTGAAGGAACTACATGAGCCCAGTCTTCTAGGAACCTCATGAACCTCAAATACGAATCCAAAGGAACTTCATGAGCCTAGTCCTATTGGAACCTCATGAACCTTTAATCCGAATCCAAAGGAATTTTGATGAGCCTAGTCTTCAAAGAAACTCATGAACCTTAAATCCAAACCCAATGGAACTTCCCGAGCCTAGTCCTCTAGGAACCTCATGAACATTTAATACTAATCCAAAGGAACTTCATGAGCCTAGTCTCTAGGAACCTCGTGAACCTTAAATCCAAATCTAATAGAACTTCATGAGCCTAGTCCCTTAGGAACCTCATGAACCTTAAATCCAAATCCAAAGGAACTTTATGAGACTAGTCCTCTAGGAAGCTCATGAATCTTAAATCCAAATCCAAAGGGACTTCATGAGCCTAGTACTCTAGGAAACTCATGAACATTAAATACGAATCCAAAGGAACTTCATGAGTCTAGTCTGTAGGAACCTCATGAACCTTAAATCCAAATCTAATAGAATTTCATGAGCCTAGTCCTCTTGGAACCTCATGAACCTTTAATCCGAATCCAAAGGAACTTCATGAGCCTAGTCTTCTAGGAACCTCATGAACCTTTAATCCGTATCCAAAGGAACTTCATGAGCCTAGTCTTCTAGGAATATCATGAACCTTAATTCCAAATCTAATGGAACTTCATGAGCCTAGTCCTCTTGGAACCTCATGAACCTTTAATCCGAATCTAAAGGAACTTCATGAGCCTAGTCTTCTAGGAACCTCATGAACCTTAAATCTAAATCCGAAGGGAATTCAAGGGCCTAGTCCTCCAGGACCATCATGAACCTTAAGTCCAAAGCTAAAAGAACTTCATGAGCCTAGTCCTCTAGGAACCTCATGAACTTTAAATCCAAATCCAAAAGAACTTCATGAGCCTAGTCCTCTAGGAATCTCATGAAATTTAAATCCAAATCCAAAGGAAATTCATGAGCCTAATCCTCTAGGAACCCCATGAACCTTAAATCCAAATCCAAAAAGGAACTTCATGCGCCTAGTCCTCATGGAAACTCATGAACCTTAAAACTAAATCTAATGGAACTTCATGAGCCTAGTCCTCTAGGAACCTCATGAACCTTAAATCCAAATATTGGAACTTCATGAGCCTAATCCTCATGGAATCTCATGAACCTTAAATTCAAATCCAATGTAACCTCATTAGCCTAGTCCTCTAGGAACCTCATGAACCTTTAATCCAAATCCAAAGGAACTTCATGAGCCTAGTCTTCTAGGAACCTCATGATCCTTAAATCCAAATCCAATGGAACTTCATGAGCCTAGTCCTCCAGGACATCATGAACCTAAAAGTCCAAAGCTAAAGGAACTTCATGAGCCTAGTCCTCTAGGAACCTCATGAACTTTAAATCCAAATCCAAAGAAACTTCATGAGCCTAGTCCTCTAGGAATCTCATGAAATTTAAATCCAAATCCAAAAGAACTTCATCAGACTAGTCCTCTAGGAACCTCATGAACTTTAAATCCAAATCCAAAGGAAATTCATGAGCCTAATCCTCTAGGAACCCCATGAACCTTAAATCCAAATCCAAATGAACTTCATGAACATCATAAACCTTAAATCAAATGCCAAAGGAACTTCATGAGCCTAGTCCTCTAGGAACCTCATGAACCTTTAATCCAAATCTGAAGGAACTTCATGAGCCTAGTCTTCTAGGAACCTCATGAACCTTAAATTCAAATCCAATAGAACTTTATGAGCCTAGTCCTCTAGGAAACTCATGAACCTTAAATACGAATTCAAAGGAACTTCATGAGCCTAGTCCTTTAGGAACCTCATGAACCTTTAATCCGAATATAAAGGAACTACATGGGCCTAGTCTTCTAAGAACCTCATGAACCTTTAATCCTAACCCAAAGGAACTTTATGAGCCTAGTCTCTAGGAACCTCATGAACTTTTAATCTGAATATAAAGGAACTTCATGAGCCTAGTCTTCTAGGAACCTCATAAACCTTAAATTCAAATCCAATGGAACTTCGTGAGCCAAGTCCTATAGGAAACTCATGAACCTTAATTACGAATCCAAAGGAACTTCACGAGCCTAGTCCTCCAGGAACATCATGAACCTTAAAACAAAAGCCAAAGGAACTAATGAGCCTAGTTCTCTAGGAACCTCATGAACCTTTAATCCAAATCTGAAGGAACTTCATGAGCCTACTCTTCTAGGAACCTTATGAAACTTAAACTGAAATCCAATGGAACTTCATGAGCCTAATACTCTAGGAAACTCATCAACCTTAAATACGAATCCAAAGGAACTTCATGAGCCTAGTCCTATAGGAATTTCATGAACCTTTAATCCTAATCTGAAGGAACAACATGAGCCTAGTCTTCTAGGAACCTCATGAACCTCAAATACGAATCCAAAGGAACTTCATGAGCCTAGTCCTATTGGAACCTCATGAACCTTAAATCCAAACCCAATGGAACTTCCCGAGCCTAGTCCTCTAGGAACCTCATGAACATTTAATACTAATCCAAAGGAACTTCATGAGCCTAGTCCTCTATGAACCTCATGAATCTTAAATCAAAATTCAAAGGAACTTCATGAGCCTAGCCTTCTAGGAACCTCATGAACCTTAAATCCAAATCCAATGGAGGAACTTCATGAGCATAGTCCTTTAGGAAACTCATGAACCTTTAATCCGAATATAAAGGGACTTCATGATCCTAGTCCTCTAGGAACCTCATGAACCTTTAATCCGAATCCAATGGAACTTCATGAGCCTACTCCTCTTGGAACCTCATGAACCTTTAATTCGAATCCAAGGGAACTTCATGAGCCTAGTCTTCTAGGAACCTCATGAACCTTAAATTCCAATCCAATGGAACTTCATGAGCCTAGTCCTCTAGGAAACTCATGAACCTTAAATACTAATCCAAAGGAACTTCATGAGCCTAGTCCTCTAGGAACCTCATGAACCTTTAATCCGAATCTGAAGGAACTACATGAGCGTAGTCTTCTAGGAAACTTGTGAACCTTTAATCCTAATCCAATGGAACTTCATGAGCCTAGTCTCTAGGAACCTCATGAACCTTTAATCGGAATCCAAAGGAACTTCATGAGCCTAGTCTTCTAGGAACCTCATAAACCTTAAATTCAAATCCAATGGAACTTCATGAGCCTAGTCCTCTGCGAACCTCATGAACCTTTAATCAAAATCTAAAGGAACTTCATGAGCCTATTCATATAGGAACCTCATGAACCTTAAATCCAAACATTGGAACTTCATGAGCCTAGTCCTCTAGGAATATCATGAACCCTAAATCCAAATCCAATGGAACTTCTTGAGCCTAGTCCTCTTGGAACCTCATAACCTTTAATCCGATTACAGAAGAACTTCATGAGCCTAGTCTTCTAGGAACCTCATGAACCTTAAATTTAAATCCAATGGAATTTCATGAGCCTAGTCCTCTAGGAAACTCATGAATCTTAAATACGAATCCAACGGAACTTCATGATCCTAGTCCTCTAGGAAGCTCATGAATCTTAAATCCAAATCCAAAGGAACTTCATGAGCCTAGTCTTCAAAGAAACTCATGAACCTTAAATCCAAATCCAATGGAACTTCATGATCCTAGTCCTATAAGAACCTCATGAACCTTAAATCCAAACATTAGAACTTCATGAGCCTAGTCCTCTTAAAAACTCATGAACCTTAAATTCAAATCCAATGTAAGTTCATGAGCCTAGTCCTGTAGGAACCTCATGAACCTTTAATCCGAATCCAAAGGAACTTCATAAGCCTAGTATTTTAGGAACCTCATGATCCTTAAATCCAAATCTAATGGAACTTCATGAGCCTAGTCCTCCAGGAACATCATGAATATTAAATCAAAATCCAAAGGAACTTCATGAGCCTAGTCCTCTAGGAATCTCATGAACCTTAAATTCAAATCCAATGGAACTTTATGAGCCTAGTCCTCTAGGAAACTCATGAACCTTAAATACGAATCCAAAGGAACTTCATGATCCTAGTCCTCTAGGAACATCATGAACCTTTAATCCGAATCTGAAGAAACTACATGGGCCTAGTCTTCTAAGAACCTCATGAACCTTTTATCCTAACCCAAAGGAACTTCATGAGCCTAGTCCTCTAGGAACTTCATGAATTTTAAATCCAAATCCAACGGAAATTCATGAGCCTAATCCTCTATGAACCCCATGAACCTTAAATCCAAATCCAAAAGAACTTCATGAGCCCATTTATCATGGAAACTCATGAACATTAAATTCAAATCCAATGGAACTTCATGGGCCTAGTCTTCTAGGAACCTCATGAATATTTAATCTAAATATGAAGGAACTTCATGAGCCTAGTCCTCTAGGAACCTTATGAACCTTTAATCCAAATCCGATGGAACTTCATGAGCCTAGTCCTCTAGGAAACTTATGAACCTTAAATCCAAATCGGAAAGAACTTCATGAGCTTAGTCCTCTTGGAACCTCATGAACCTTAAATCCAAATACAATGGAACTTCATGAGCCTAGTCCTTTAGGAAACTCATGAACCTTTAATCCAAATATAAAGGGACTTTATGATCCCAGTCCTCTAGAAACCTCATGAACCTTTAATCTTAATCCAAAGGAGCTTCATTAGCTTAGTCTTCTAGGAACCTCATGAACCTTAAATCCATATACAATGGAACTTCATGAGCCTAGTCCTCTGTGAACCTCATGAACCTTAAATCCAAATCCAAAGGAACTTCATGAGCCTAGTCCTCTATGAACCTCATGAATCTTAAATCAAAATTCAAAGGAACTTCATGAGCCTAGTCCTCTATGAACCTCATGAATCTTAAATTAAAATTCAAAGGAACTTCATGAGCCTAGCCTTCTAGGAACCTCATGAACCTTAAATCCAAATCCAATGGAACTTCATGAGACTAGTCCTATAGGAACCTCGGGAACCTTAAATTCAAATCCACTGGAGGAACTTCATGAGCCTAGTCCTTTAAGAAACTCATGAACCTTTAATCGGAATATAAAGGGACTTCATGATCCCAGTCCTCTAGGAACCTCAAGAACCATTAATTCGAATCCAAAGGAACTTCATGAGCATAGTCTTCTAGGAATCTCATGAAACTTAAATCCAAATCCAATGGAACTTCATGAGCCTAGTCCTCTTGGAACCTCATGAACTTTTAATCCGAATCCAAAGGAACTTCATGAGCCTAGTCTTCTAGGAACCTCATGAACCTTAAATTCAAATCTAATGGAACTTCATGATCCTAGTCCTCTAGGAACCTCATGAACCTTAAATACAAATCCAATGGAACTTCATTAGCCTTGTCCTCTGTGAACCTCATGAACCTTAAATCCAAATCCAAAGGAACTTCATGAGCCTAGTCCTCTTTGAACTCATGAATCTTAAATCAAAATTCAAAGGAACTTCATGAGCCTAGCCTTCTAGGAACCCCATGAACCTTAAATCCAAATCTAATGGAACTTCATGAGCCTAGTTCTCTAGGAACCTAGGGAACCTTAAATTCAAATCTAATGGAGGAACTTCATGAGCCTAGTCCTTTAGGAAACTCATGAACCTTTAATTCGAATATAAAGGGACTTCATGATCCCAGTCCTATAGGAACCTCATGAATCTTTAATCCGAATCTAAAGGAACTTCATGATCCTAGTCTCTAGGAACCTCATGAACCTTTAATTCGGATCCAAAGGAACTTCATGAGCCTAGTCCTCTAGGAACTTCATGAATTTTAAATCCAAATCCAACGGAAATTCATGAGCCTAATCCTCTAGGAACCCCATGAACCTTAAATCCAAATCCAAATGAACTTCATGAGCCCATTTATCATGGAAACTCATGAACATTAAATTCAAATCCAATGGAACTTCATGGGCCTAGTCTTGTAGGAACCTCATGAATATTTAATCTAAATATGAAGGAACTTCATGAGCCTAGTCCTCTAGGAACCTTATGAACCTTTAATCCAAATCCGATGGAACTTCATGAGCCTAGTCCTCTAGGAACCTCATAAACCTTAAATTCAAATCCAATGGAACTTCATGAGCCTAGTCCTCTGCGAACCTCATGAACCTTTAATCCAAATCTAAAGGAACTTCATGAGCCTATTCCTATAGGAACCTCATGAACCTTAAATCCAAACATTGGAACTTCATGAGCCTAGTCCTCTAGGAATATCATGAACCCTAAATCCAAATCCAATGGAACTTCTTGAGCCTAGTCCTCTTGGAACCTCATAACCTTTAATCCGATTACAAAGGAACTTCATGAGCCTAGTCTTTTAGGAACCTCATGAACCTTAAATTTAAATCCAATGGAATTTCATGAGCCTAGTCCTCTAGGAAACTCATGAATCTTAAATACGAATCCAACGGAACTTCATGATCCTAGTCCTCTAGGAAGCTCATGAATCTTAAATCCAAATCCAAAGGAACTTCATGAGCCTAGTCTTTAAAGAAACTCATGAACCTTAAATCCAAATCCAATGGAACTTCATGATCCTAGTCCTATAAGAACCTCATGAACCTTAAATCCAAACATTAGAACTTCATGAGCCTAGTCCTCTTAAAAACTCATGAACCTTAAATTCAAATCCAATGTAAGTTCAGGAGCCTAGTCCTGTAGGAACCTCATGAACCTTTAATCCGAATCCAAAGGAACTTCATAAGCCTAGTATTTTAGGAACCTCATGATTCTTAAATCCAAATCTAATGGAACTTCATGAGCCTAGTCCTCCAGGAACATCATGAATATTAAATCAAAATCCAAAGGAACTTCATGAGCCTAGTCCTCTAGGAATCTCATGAACCTTAAATTCAAATCCAATGGAACTTTATGAGCCTAGTCCTCTAGGAAACTCATGAACCTTAAATACGAATCCAAAGGAACTTCATGATCCTAGTCCTCTAGGAACATCATGAACCTTTAATCCGAATCTGAAGAAACTACATGGGCCTAGTCTTCTAGGAACCTCATGAACCTTTTATCCTAACCCAAAGGAACTTCATGAGCCTAGTCCTCTAGGAACTTCATGAATTTTAAATCCAAATCCAACGGAAATTCATGAGCCTAATCCTCTAGGAACCCCATGAACCTTAAATCCAAATCCAAATGAACTTCATGAGCCCATTTATCATGGAAACTCATGAACATTAAATTCAAATCCAATGGAACTTCATGGGCCTAGTCTTCTAGGAACCTCATGAATATTTAATCTAAATATGAAGGAACTTCATGAGCCTAGTCCTCTAGGAACCTTATGAACCTTTAATCCAAATCCGATGGAACTTCATGAGCCTAGTCCTCTAGGAAACTTATGAACCTTAAATCCAAATCGGAAAGAACTTCATGAGCTTAGTCCTCTTGGAACCTCATGAACCTTAAATCCAAATACAATGGAACTTCATGAGCCTAGTCCTTTAGGAAACTCATGAACCTTTAATCCAAATATAAAGGGACTTTATGATCCCAGTCCTCTAGAAACCTCATGAACCTATAATCTTAATCCAAAGGAGCTTCATTAGCTTAGTCTTCTAGGAACCTCATGAACCTTAAATCCATATACAATGGAACTTCATGAGCCTAGTCCTCTGTGAACCTCATGAACCTTAAATCCAAATCCAAAGGAACTTCATGAGCCTAGTCCTCTATGAACCTCATGAATCTTAAATCAAAATTCAAAGGAACTTCATGAGCCTAGTCCTCTATGAACCTCATGAATCTTAAATTAAAATTCAAAGGAACTTCATGAGCCTAGCCTTCTAGGATCCTCATGAACCTTAAATCCAAATCCAATGGAACTTCATGAGACTAGTCCTATAGGAACCTCGGGAACCTTAAATTCAAATCCACTGGAGGAACTTCATGAGCCTAGTCCTTTAAGAAACTCATGAACCTTTAATCGGAATATAAGGGGACTTCATGATCCCAGTCCTCTAGGAACCTCAAGAACCATTAATTCGAATCCAAAGGAACTTCATGAGCATAGTCTTCTAGGAATCTCATGAAACTTAAATCCAAATCCAATTGAACTTCATGAGCCTAGTCCTCTTGGAACCTCATGAACTTTTAATCCGAATCCAAAGGAACTTCATGAGCCTAGTCTTCTAGGAACCTCATGAACCTTAAATTCAAATCTAATGGAACTTCATGATCCTAGTCCTCTAGGAACCTCATGAACCTTAAATACAAATCCAATGGAACTTCATTAGCCTTGTCCTCTGTGAACCTCATGAACCTTAAATCTAAATCCAAAGGAACTTCATGAGCCTAGTCCTCTTTGAACTCATGAATCTTAAATCAAAATTCAAAGGAACTTCATGAGCCTAGCCTTCTAGGAACCTCATGAACCTTAAATCCAAATCCAATGGAACTTCATGAGACTAGTCCTATAGGAACCTCGGGAACCTTAAATTCAAATCCACTGGAGGAACTTCATGAGCCTAGTCCTTTAAGAAACTCATGAACCTTTAATCGGAATATAAAGGGACTTCATGATCCCAGTCCTCTAGGAACCTCAAGAACCATTAATTCGAATCCAAAGGAACTTCATGAGCATAGTCTTCTAGGAATCTCATGAAACTTAAATCCAAATTCAATGGAACTTCATGAGCCTAGTCCTCTTGGAACCTCATGAACTTTTAATCCGAATCCAATGGAACTTCATGAGCCTAGTCTTCTAGGAACCTCATGAACCTTAAATTCAAATCTAATGGAACTTCATGAGCCTAGTTCTCTAGGAACCTCGGGAACCTTAAATTCAAATCTAATGGAGGAACTTCATGAGCCTGGTCCTTTAGGAAACTCATGAACCTTTAATTCGAATATAAAGGGACTTCATGATCCCAGTCCTATAGGAACCTCATGAATCTTTAATCCGAATCTAAAGGAACTTCATGATCCTAGTCTCTAGGAACCTCATGAACCTTTAATTCGGATCCAAAGGAACTTCATGAGCGTAGTCTTCTAGGAACCTCATAAACCTTTAATTCAAATCCAATGGAACTTCATGAGCCTAGTCCTCCAGGAACCTCGGGAACCTTAAATTAAAATCCAATGGAGGAACTTCATAAGCCTAGTCCTTTAGGAAACTCATGAACCTTTAATCCGAATATAAAGGAACTTCATGATCCTAGTCCTCTAGGAATCTCATGAACCTTTAATCCGTATCCAAAGGAACTTCATGAGCCTAGTCTTCTAGGAATCTCATGAACCTTAAATCCAAATCTAATGGAACTTCATGAGCCTAGTCCTCTTGGAACCTCATGAACCTTTAATCCGAATCTAAAGGAACTTCATGAGCCTAGTCCTCTTGGAAACTCATGAACCTCAAATTCAAATCAAATGTAACTTCATGAGCCTAGTCCTGTAGGAACCTCATGAACCTTTAATCCGAATCCAATGGAACTTCATGAGCCTAGTATTCTAGGAACCTCATGATCCTTAAATCCAAATCTAATGGAACTTCATGAGCCTAGTCCTCCAGGAACATCATGAACCTTAAATCAAAAGCCAAAGGAACTTCATGAGCCTAGTCCTCTAGGAACCCCGTGAACCTTAAATCCAAATCCAAAAAGGAACTTCATGCGCCTAGTCCTCATGGAAACTCATGAACCATAAATTCAAATCTAATGGAACTTCATGAGCCTAGTCCTCTAGGAACCTCATGAACCTTAAATCCAAATATTGGAACTTCATGAGCCTAATCCTCATGGAATCTCATGAACCTTAAATTCAAATCCAATGTAACCTTATTAGCCTAGTCCTCTAGGAACCTCATGAACCTTTAATCCGAATCCAAAGGAACATCATGAGCCTAGTCTTCCTGGAACCTCATGATCCTTAAATCCAAATCGAATGGAACTTCATGAGCCTAGTCCTCTAGGACATCATGAACCTAAAAGTCCAAAGCTAAAGGAACGTCATGAGCCTAGTCCTCTAGGAACATCATGAACTTTAAATCCAAATCCAAAGGAACTTCATGAGCCTAGTCCTCTAGGAATCTCATGAACTTTAAATACAAATCCAAAGGAACTTCATGAGACTAGTCCCCTAGTAACCTCATGAACTTTAAATCCAAATCCAAAGAAAATTCATGAGCCTAATTCTCTAGGAACCCCATGAACCTTAAATCCAAATCGAAATGAACTTCATGAGCCTAGTTATCAAGGAAACTCTTGAACATTTAATCCAAATCTGAAGGAACTTCATGAGCGTAGTCCTCTAGGAACCTCATGGACCTTTAATCTAAATCCAAAGGAACTTCATGAGCCTAGTCCTCTAGGAAACTTATGAACCTTAAATCCAAATCCGAAGGAACTTCACGAGCTAAGTCTTCTTGGAACCTCATGAACCTTAAATCCAAATCCAATGGAACTTCATGAGCCTAGTCCTTTAGGAAACTCATGAACATTTAATGCAAATATAAAGGGACTTCATGATCCCAGTCCTCTAGAAACCTCATGAACCTTTGATCTGAATCCAAAGGAACTTCATGAGCCTAGTCTTTTAGGAACCTCATGAACCGTAAATCCAAGTCCAATGGAACTTCATGAGCTGAGTCCTCTGTGAACCTCATGAACATTAAATCCAAATCCAAAGGAACTTCATGAGCCTAGTCCTCTATGAACCTCATGAATCTTAAATCAAAATTCAAAGGAACTTCATGAGCCTAGCCTTCTAGGAACATCATGAACATTAAATCCAAATCCAATGGAACTTCACGAGCCTAGTCCTCTAGGAACCTCGGGAACCTAAAATTCTAATCTAATGGAGGAACTTCATGAGCCTAGTCATTTAGGAAACTCATGAACCTTTAATCCGAATATAAAGGGACTTCATGATCCCAGTCCTCTAAGAACCTCATGAACCATTAATCTGAATCCAAAGGAACTTCATGAGCCTAGTCTTCTAGGAATCTCACGAACCTTAAATCCAAATCCCATGGAACTTCATGAGCCTAGTCCTCGTGGAACCTCATGAACCTTTAATCCGAATCCAAAGGAACTTCATGAGCCTAGTCTTCTAGGAACCTCATGAACCTTAAATTCAAATCTAATGGAACTTCATTAGCCTAGTCCTCTAGAAACCTCATGAACCTTATATCCAAATACAATGGAACTTCATGAGCCTTGTCCTCTGTGAACCTCATGAACCTTAAATCCAAATCCAAAGGAACTTCATGAGCCTAGTCCTCTATGAACCTCATGAATCTTAAATTAAAATTCAAAGGAACTTCATGAGCCTAGCCTTCTAGGAACCTCATGAACCTTAAATCCAAATCCAATGGAGGAACATCATGAGCATAGTCCTTTAGGAAACTCATGAACCTTTAATCCGAATATAAAGGGACTTCATGATCCTAGTCCTCTAGGAACCTCATGAACCTTTAATCCGAATCCAAAGGAACATCATGAGCCTAGTGTTCTAGGAATCTCATGAAACTTAAATATAAATCCAATGGAACTTCATGAGCCTAGTCCTCTTGGAACCTCATGAACCTTTAATCCGAATCTAAGGGAACTTCATGAGCCTAGTCTTCCAGGAACCTCATGATCCTTAAATCCAAATCCAATGGAACTTCATGAGCCTAGTCCTCCAGGACATCATGAATCTAAAAGTCCAAAGCCAAAGGAACTTCATGAGCCTAGTCCTCTAGGAACCTCATGAACTTTAAATCCAAATCCAAAGGAACTTCATGAGCCTAGTCCTCTAGGAATCTCATGAAATTTAAATCCAAATCCAAAGGAACTTCATCATACTAGTCCTCTAGGAACCTCATGAACTTTAAATCCAAATCCAAAGGAAATTCATGAGCCTGATCCTCTAGGAACCCCATGAACCTTAAATCCAAATCCAAATGAACTTCATGAACATCATAAACCTTAAATCAGAAGCCAAAGGAACTTCATGAGCCTAGTCCTCTAGGAACCTCATGAACCGTTAATCCAAATCTGAAGGAACTTCATGAGCCTAGTCTTCTAGGAACCTCATGAACCTTAAATTCAAATCCAATAGAACTTTATGAGCCTAGTCCTCTAGGAAACTCATGAACCTTAAATACGAATTCAAAGGAACTTCATGAGCCTAGTCCTTTAGGAACCTCATGAACCTTTAATCCAAATCTAAAGGAACTACATGGGCCTAGTCTTCTAAGAACCTCATGAACCTTTAATCCTAACCCAAAGGAACTTTATGAGCCTAGTCTCTAGGAACCTCATGAACTTTTAATCTGAATACAAAGGAACTTCATGAGCCTAGTCTTCTAGGAACCTCATAAACCTTAAATTCAAATCCAATGGAACTTCGTGAGCCAAGTCCTATAGGAAACTCATGAACCTTAATTACAAATCCAAAGGAACTTCACGAGCCTAGTCCTCCAGGAACATCATGAACCTTAAAACAAAAGCCAAAGGAACTAATGAGCCTAGTTCTCTAGGAACCTCATGAACCTTTAATCCAAATCTGAAGGAACTTCATGAGCCTAGTCTTCTAGGAACCTTATGAAACTTAAATTGAAATCCAATGGAACTTCATGAGCCTAATACTCTAGGAAACTCATCAACCTTAAATACGAATCCAAAGGAACTTCATGAGCCTAGTCCTATAGGAATTTCATGAACCTTTCATCCTAATCTGAAGGAACAACATGAGCCCAGTCTTCTAGGAACCTCATGAACCTCAAATACGAATCCAAAGGAACTTCATGAGCCTAGTCCTATTGGAACCTCATGAACCTTAAATCCAAACCCAATGGAACTTCCCGAGCCTAGTCCTCTAGGAACCTCATGAACATTTAATACTAATCCAAAGGAACTTCATGAGCCTAGTCCTCTATGAACCTCATGAATCTTAAATCAAAATTCAAAGGAACTTCATGAGCCTAGCCTTCTAGGAACCTCATGAACCTTAAATCCAAATCCAATGGAGGAACTTCATGAGCATAGTCCTTTAGGAAACTCATGAACCTTTAATCCGAATATAAAGGGACTTCATGATCCTAGTCCTCTAGGAACCTCATGAACCTTTAATTCGAATCCAATGGAACTTCATGAGCCTAGTCCTCTTGGAACCTCATGAACCTTTAATTCGAATCCAAGGGAACTTCATGAGCCTAGTCTTCTAGGAACCTCATGAACCTTAAATTCCAATCCAATGGAACTTCATGAGCCTAGTCCTCTAGGAAACTCATGAACCTTAAATACTAATCCAAATGAACTTCATGAGCCTAGTCCTCTAGGAACCTCATGAACCTTTAATCCGAATCTGAAGGAACTACATGAGCGTAGTCTTCTAGGAACCTTGTGAACCTTTAATCCTAATCCAATGGAACTTCATAAGCCTAGTCTCTAGGAACCTCATAAACCTTAAATTCAAATCCAATGGAACTTCTTGAGCCTAGTCCTATAAGAAACTCATGAACCTTAAATACGAATCCAAAGGAACTTCATGAGCCTAGTCCTCTACGAACCTCATGAACCTTTAATCCAAATCTAAAGGAACTTCATGAGCCTATTCCTATAGGAACCTCATGAACCTTAAATCCAAACATTGGAACTTCATGAGCCTAGTCCTCTAGGAATATCATGAACCCTAAATCCAAATCCAATGGAACTTCTTGAGCCTAGTCCTCTTGGAACCTCATAACCTTTAATCCGATTACAGAGGAACTTCATGAGCCTAGTCTTCTAGGAACCTCATGAACCTTAAATTTAAATCCAATGGAATTTCATGAGCCTAGTCCTCTAGGAAACTCATGAATCTTAAATACGAATCCAAAGGAACTTCATGATCCTAGTCCTCTAGGAAGCTTATGAATCTTAAATCCAAATCCAAAGGAACTTCATGAGCCTAGTCTTCAAAGAAACTCATGAACCTTAAATCCAAATCCAATGGAACTTCATGATCCTAGTCCTATAGGAACCTCATGAACCTTAAATCCAAACATTAGAACTTCATGAGCCTAGTCCTCTTGAAAACTCATGAACCTTAAATTCAAATCCAATGTAAGTTCATGAGCCTAGTCCTGTAGGAACCTCATGAACCTTTAATCCGAATCCAAAGGAACTTCATAAGCCTAGTATTTTAGGAACCTCATGATCCTTAAATCCAAATCTAATGGAACTTCATGAGCCTAGTCCTCCAGGAACATCATGAATCTTAAATCAAAATCCAAAGGAACTTCATGAGCCTAGTCCTCTAGGAATCTCATGAACCTTAAATTCAAATCCAATGGAACTTTATGAGCCTAGTCCTCTAGGAAACTCATGAACCTTAAATACGAATCCAAAGGAACTTCATGAGCCTAGTCCTCTAGGAATATCATGAACCTTTAATCCTAATCTGAAGAAACTACATGGGCCTAGTCTTCTAGGAACCTCATGAACCTTTAATCATAACCCAAAGGAACTTCATGAGCCTAGTCCTCTAGGAACGTCATGAATTTTAAATCCAAATCCAACGGAAATTCATGAGCCTAATCCTCTAGGAACCCCATGAACATTAAATCCAAATCCAAATGAACTTCATGAGCCCATTTATCATGGAAACTCATGAACATTAAATTCAAATCCAATGGAACTTCATGGGCCTAGTATTCTAGGAACCTCATGAATATTTAATCTAAATATGAAGGAACTTCATGAGCCTAGTCCTCTAGGAACCTTATGAACCTTTAATCCAAATCCGATGGAACTACATGAGCCTAGTCCTCTAGGAAACTTATGAACCTTAAATCCAAATCGGAAAGAACTTCATGAGCTTAGTCCTCTTGGAACCTCATGAACCTTAAATCCAAATACAGTGGAACTTCATGAGCCTAGTCCTTTAGGAAACTCATGAACCTTTAATCCAAATATAAAGGGACTTTATGATCCCAGTCCTCTAGAAACCTCATGAACCTTTAATCTTAATCCAAAGGAGCTTCATTAGCTTAGTCTTCTAGGAACCTCATGAACCTTAAATCCATATCCAATGGAACTTCATGAGCCTAGTCCTCTGTGAACCTCATGAACCTTAAATCCAAATCCAAAGAAACTTCATGAGCCTAGTCCTCTATGAACCTCATGAATCTTAAATCAAAATTCAAAGGAACTTCATGAGCCTAGTCCTCTATTAACCTCATGAATCTTAAATTAAAATTCAAAGGAACTTCATGAGCCTAGCCTTCTAGGAACCTCATGAACCTTAAATCCAAATCCAATGGAACTTCATGAGACTAGTCCTATAGGAACCTCGGGAACCTTAAATTCAAATCCACTGGAGGAACTTCATGAGCCTAGTCCTTTAAGAAACTCATGAACCTTTAATCCGAATATAAAGGGACTTCATGATCCCGGTCCTCTAGGAACATCAAGAACCATTAATTCGAATCCAAAGGAACTTCATGAGCATAGTCTTCTAGAAATCTCATGAAACTTAAATACAAATCCAATGGAACTTCATGAGCCTAGTCCTCTTGGAACCTCATGAACTTTTAATCCGAATCCAAAGGAACTTCATGAGCCTAGTCTTCTAGGAACCTCATGAACCTTAAATTCAAATCTAATGGAACTTCATGATCCTAGTCCTCTAGGAACCTCATGAACCTTAAATCCAAATCCAATGGAACTTCATTAGCCTTGTCCTCTGTGAACCTCATGAACCTTAAATCCAAATCCAAAGGAACTTCATGAGCCTAGTCCTCTTTGAACTCATGAATCTTAAATCAAAATTCAAAGGAACTTCATGAGCCTAGCCTTCTAGGAACCCCATGAACCTTAAATCCAAATCTAATGGAACTTCATGAGCCTAGTTCTCTAGGAACCTCGGGAACCTTAAATTCAAATCTAATGGAGGAACTTCATGAGCCTAGTCCTTTAGGAAACTCATGAACCTTTAATTCGAATATAAAGGGACTTCATGATCCCAGTCCTATAGGAACCTCATGAATCTTTAATCCGAATCTAAAGGAACTTCATGATCCTAGTCTCTAGGAACCTCATGAACCTTTAATTCGAATCCAAAGGAACTTCATGAGCGTAGTCTTCTAGGAACCTCATAAACCTTAAATTCAAATCAAATGGAACTTCATGAGCCTAGTCCTCCAGGAACCTCGGGAACCTTAAATTAAAATCCAATGGAGGAACTTCATAAGCCTAGTCCTTTAGGAAACTCATGACCCTTTAATCCGAATATAAAGGAACTTCATGATCCTAGTCCTCTAGGAATCTCATGAACCTTTAATCCGTATCCAAAGGAACTTCATGAGCCTAGTCTTCTAGGAATCTTATGAACCTTAAATCCAAATCTAATGGAACTTCATGAGCCTAGTCCTCTTGGAACCTCATGAACCTTTAATCCGAATCTAAAGGAACTTCATGAGCCTAGTCCTCTTGGAAACTCATGAACCTCAAATTCAAATCCAATGTAACTTCATGAGCCTAGTCCTGTAGGAACCTCATGAACCTTTAATCCGAATCCAATGGAACTTCATGAGCCTAGTATTCTAGGAACCTCATGATCCTTAAATCCAAATCTAATGGAACTTCATGAGCCTAGTCCTCCAGGAACATCATGAACCTTAAATCAAAAGCTAAAGGAACTTCATGAGCCTAGTCCTCTAGGAACCCCGTGAACCTTAAATCCAAATCCAAAAAGGAACTTCATGCGCCTAGTCCTCATGGAAACTCATGAACCTTAAATTCAAATCTAATGGAACTTCATGAGCCTAGTCCTCTAGGAACCTCATGAACCTTAAATCCAAATATTGGAACTTCATGAGCCTAATCCTCATGGAATCTCATGAACCTTAAATTCAAATCCAATGTAACCTCATTAGCCTAGTCCTATAGGAACCTCATGAACCTTTAATCCGAATCCAAAGGAACATCATGAGCCTAGTCTTCCTGGAACCTCATGATCCTTAAATCCAAATCGAATGGAACTTCATGAGCCTAGTCCTCTAGGACATCATGAACCTAAAAGTCCAAAGCTAAAGGAACGTCATGAGCCTAGTCCTCTAGGAACATCATGAACTTTAAATCCAAATCCAAAGGAACTTCATGAGCCTAGTCCTCTAGGAATCTCATGAACTTTAAATACAAATCCAAAGGAACTTCATGAGACTAGTCCCCTAGTAACCTCATGAACTTTAAATCCAAATCCAAAGAAAATTCATGAGCCTAATTCTCTAGGAACCCCATGAACCTTAAATCCAAATCGAAATGAACTTCGTGAGCCTAGTTATCAAGGAAACTCATGAACATTAAATTCAAATCCAATGGAACTTCATGAGACTAGTCTACTAGGAACCTCATGACCATTTAATCCAAATCTGAAGGAACTTCATGAGCGTAGTCCTCTAGGAACCTCATGGACCTTTAATCTAAATCCGAAGGAACTTCATGAGCCTAGTCCTCTAGGAAACTTATGAACCTTAAATCCAAATCCGAAGGAACTTCACGAGCTAAGTCTTCTTGGAACCTCATGAACCTTAAATCCAAATCCAATGGAACTTCATGAGCCTAGTCCTTTAGGAAACTCATGAACATTTAATGCGAATATAAAGGGACTTCATGATCCTAGTCCTCTAGAAACCTCATGAACCTTTGATCTGAATCCAAAGGAACTTCATGAGCCTAGTCTTTTAGGAATCTCACGAACCTTAAATCCAAATCCCATGGAACTTCATGAGCCTAGTCCTCGTGGAAAGACATGAACCTTTAATCCGAATCCAAAGGAACTTCATGAGCCTAGTCTTCTAGGAACCTCATGAACCTTAAATTCAAATCTAATGGAACTTCATGAGCCTAGTCCTCTAGAAACCTCATGAACCTTATATCCAAATACAATGGAACTTCATGAGCCTTGTCCTCTGTGAACCTCATGAACCTTTAATCCAAATCCAAAGGAACTTCATGAGCCTAGTCCTCTATGAACCTCATGAATCTTAAATCAAAATTCAAAGGAACTTCATGAGCCTAGCCTTCTAGGAACCTCATGAACCTTAAATCCAAATCCAATGGAGGAACTTCATGAGCATAGTCCTTTAGGAAACTCATGAACCTTTAATCCGAATATAAAGGGACTTCATGATCCTAGTCCTCTAGGAACCTCATGAACCTTTAATCCGAATCCAAAGGAACATCATGATCCTAGTGTTCTAGGAATCTCATGAAACTTAAATTCAAATCCAATGGAACTTCATGAGCCTAGTCCTCTTGGAACCTCATGAACCTTTAATCCGAATCTAAGGGAACTTCATGAGCCTAGTCTTCCAGGAACCTCATGAACCTTAAATTCAAATCCAATGGAACTTCATGAGCCTAGTCCTCTAGGAAACTCATGAACCTTAAATACGAATCAAAAGGAACTTCATGAGCCTAGTCCTCTAGGATCCTCATGAACCTTTAATCCGAATCTGAACGAACTACATGAGCCTAGTCTTCTAGGAACCGTATGAACCTTTAATCCTAATCTAATGGAACTTCATGAGCCTAGTCTCTAGAAACCTCATGAACCTTTAATCGGAATCCAAAGGAACTTCCTGAGCCTAGTCTTCTCGGAACCTCATAAACCTTAAATTCAAATCCAATGGAACTTCATGAGCCTAGTCCTATAAGAAACTCGTGAACCTTAAATACGAATCCAAAGGAACTTCATGAGCCTAGTCCTCTACGAACCTCATGAACCTTTAATCCAAATCTGAAGGAACTTCATGAGCCTAGTCCTCTAGGAATATCATGAACCCTAAATCCACGTCCAATGGAACTTCTTGAGCCTAGTCCTATTGGAACCTCATAACCTTTAATCCGATTAAAGAGGAACTTCATGAGCCCAGTATTCTAGGAACCTCATGAACCTTAAATTGAAATCCAGTGGAATTTCATGAGCCTAGTCCTCTAGGAAACTCATGAATCTTAAATACGAATCCAAAGGAACTTCATGATCCTAGTCCTCTAGGAAGCTCATGAATCTTAAATCCAAATCCAAAGGAACTTCATGAGCCTAGTCTTCAAAGAAACTCATGAACCTTAAATCCAAATCCAATGGAACTTCACGATCATAGTCCTATAGGAACCTCATGAACCTTAAATCCAAACATTAGAACTTCATGAGCATAGTCCTTTAGGAAACTCATGAACCTTTAATCCGAATATAAAGGGACTTCGTGATCCTAGTCCTCTAGGAACTTCATGAACCTTTAATCTGAATCCAAAGGAACATCATGAGCCTAGTGTTCTAGGAATCTCATGAAACTTAAATCCAAATCCAATGGAACTTCATGAGCCTAGTCCTCTTGGAACCTCATGAAACTTTAATCCGAATCCAAGGGAACTTCATGAGCCTAGTCTTCCAGGAACCTCACGAACCTTAAATTCAAATCCAATGGAACTTCATGAGCCTAGTCCTCTAGGAAACTCATGAACCTTAAATATGAATCCAACTGAACTTCATGAGCCTAGTCCTCTAGGAACCTCATGAACCTTTAATCCGAATCTGAAGGAACTACATGAGCCTAGTCTTCTAGGAACCTTATGAACCTTTAATCCTAATCTAATGGAACTTCATGAGCCTAGTCTCTAGGAACCTCATGAACCTTTAATCGGAATCCAAAGGAACTTCATGAGCCTAGTCTTCTAGGAACCTCATAAACCTTAAATTCAAATCCAATGGAACTTCATGAGCCTAGTGTAACACCCAAAATTTATTTATTTATTTATTTATTTTTTTTTTTTTTTTTTTACCGAAATAGTATAAAGTTGACACCAATTCATAAAGGAACTTCATTTATTTAATTTAATAAGCCAATAATGGCAATCAAGTTATCAAACTTCTAAAGAAAACAACATAAGTAAAACTTTCTAATATAGAAATGTCAAAAGCGGAAGTACTAAAATGTTCATTGACGTAAAATAAATAGCAGTGTGTCACGAATGCTCCCGCCACCCCTAGCCTCCTTAATCGTAATACCTGAAAAATGTTAAGTAAACCGTAAGCACAAAGCTTAGTGAATTCAAACACAACATTATACCAATATCCACAATCACTAGACCTAGATTAAAATATACAGTTATAACATTTAAACATAAGCCAAGAACAAATCAAGGCTTATAAGGAGGGCTAGTAGGTTACCCGCATCTCACAAACCGAAGAGTATTGGGTTAATCTTACCCTCACCTCACATCCCGGAGGGTATTGGAGTAATTATACCTAACCACGCGCACCGGACAAAAGCCGGATAATTGCTATGATCCCCTCAACAATAAACATACAGTGCACATGTATAATTAACAATTTAAGCATGCATTCATATTATCATACCATAATAATAATTTAACACTCACGTGCTAACCTAGCAATCATAAATATTGAGACAATGGGGTGAGAGAACTCACCTTGAATACTTAAGGGAGGTTTCTAAATCAAAACTGGCTACCACACTTGAGCAAATGCCAAAACTTCACCTATTATAAACTAGGAGTTAGGATATACCCAAAGATGAAGCTTAAAGACTTAAACAAAAATCTGGACAGCAAGGTCTAAAAACAGGCCCGCTGTTAAAGATGGATTTACTTAATTTTCCTAAGTATTAACATATCAATATTAAATTTTTCTAAGAAACTAGAGTCTTTCCCTTTTAAAACAGTAAAGAACTCACTCTAACTCCAAAATATGAATTTATTATGATGCTTTTAAAAAGACATCGCAGTGCAGTCCCAAATCATAGGAATCAGTAGTGTTGGCCAATTCTACCCAACTTGTGGATAGACATTGTCCAAACTAAAAATCACAGAAATAATAGACATAAATACCAAAGTCTCAGAGTTGGAATCGACCAAAAAGGGTTTCCCAAACTCTAGATACGAAATTCACAACATGACTAATTACAAAACCCTTAAAAGCTGATGACAGAAAACTGATCTGGAGTGTGAACTCAATATGACCAAGAAATACTTGGAGATAACATCCCATAAACTCCAGATCACAACTTTAGGTCATAACACACATGTGGGAACTTGGAATCCCATTAGATCATTTCCCAAGCCCTAGAAACGAATAAAACAAGTTGACCTATCAGATCAGACCCGGATCAGACCTACCAGCAAAGGTGCCGTTCTTGCCCATGGATAAAGTCCTAATTAGTGAGAGTGACCTTCATAAGAAAGTTACCCAACACAATTTGTAAACTTTTGGCACAGGTTTGAGATCCGTTTGAGTTATAGAATTAAAGTTATGATTTTTGTAAGATGACTACAAATCTGATGGAAACAGAATCGTAGCCAACCCTTAATCTTTTTAACCAATCCATTCCTCTCCCTTTGAAACACATTCCTAGATGTGTTTATCACCCAAATTCAGTCCCCTATGAACATGGTGGCACTAAAAGGGCTAGGGTCATTGGTATTTCATTTAGTCACAAGGAAAAGAATCAAATCAACATAATATATGACAAACCACAATTTTCCCCTTTCTTAAGGGTTCCTTGATCTTTCAAATACACAAACATCTATATACACATCTTAGAAGATGCTATAAAGTTGTATACTTAGATCTAAACATATTGATATGGATGTGTTGAGAATCAAAATAATAATTAACAAGAATTATAACCATTCACAAGATCTATCACATTTTATCACCTAAATAAAACTTGGTGATTCCCATGGTTCATTTAGACCTTGTATTTTATATAATCATCTAAATCCATCATACACCATGTATAGGGTGTAGATATAATCTAGAGATGATGATAACATACAACTTATAACAATAACAACTTTGGTTAAAACCATAAGATCTATCTTCTTTAAATCACACAAGTTACAACTTGATGATTCTTATGAATCATATAGATCTTTTACATAATATGATCATCTAGACTCATCATACACCATGTATAGGAGGTGGTGATGAAATTTCTAGATGATAATCAACACTTAAAACAATTAATTGAATATAAATCAAAAGAAAAGATTAGAACACCTTAAAAGATCTTACCTAAGCCTCATACACCAACAAGGAAATGAAGGAGAAGATGATTGTGGCTTTGGGAAGAGAAAATGAGAGAGAGAGATGGGAGAGATGGGAGATCGGCCGAAAAAATGAGGGAGAGAGGAGGAGGTTAGGGTTTGTGATATTTTTATAATTCATATTAGGACAAAGCCTAATGACTACACTAATGGGCTAGGCTCAAAACTCATTTCTTACTAGCCCAATATAATTAAATCTATCAATTAACTTAGCCCAAAACTTGTAATTTAATCTAACTTGGCTAATTAATTAAGCCCATCATTTAAAATAATTAAATACCATGAAAATAATTAACGTATCAAAAAAGAAACCGGGTGTTACAACTCTCCCTACTAAGAAGGGACTTCGGCCTCGAAGTCACTCCTCCGAATAACTCGGGATAATGCGCCTCATCTCGCCTTCTCGTCTTCAGTTCCCATGTACACTCGGATCCCTTCCTATGCCGCCACCGAACCTTAACAATAATAAACAGCCTTACCGCTCCAAGGGTCTTTGACTTTCGATCAACAACCGCGATAGGTTTCTCAACATAGTTGAGCCGTCACATTTGGATGTCTTCCAGAGGTACCACGGCGGTATCGTCAACAATGCACTTCCTCAATCGAGACACGTGGAAGGTGTTATGAATCAAACTAAGCTCGTCGGGCAGCTCCAACCGCACGCTACCTTACCAACGCGAGCTATGATCTTATAAGGTCCAATAAACCGAGGTCCCAGCCTTCCCACGCTATGAACCTAATCACACCCTTCCAAGGGGAGACCTTTAATAACACATGATCCCCAACCTCGAAACTCAAGATCGGAGCGCCGCTTATCTCGCATAACTCTTCCGACGACTCCTAGCGGTGACCAAATGATCCCCGATCATTTTGATTTTCTCCGTGGTCCGCAAAACAATATCGGTGCTACCGAGCACCCTCTGTCCAACCTCACCCCAACACACTGGGTTCTACACTTCCTACCATACAAAGGCTTTATACGGGGCATGTCGATGCTTGAATGATAAGCTGTTGTTATATGAAAACTCGGCTAAATGAAGATGATCATCCCAACCGCTCCAAAATCAATTGCACATGCCCGAAGCATGTCCTCCAAAGTCTCAGATCGTCCGCTCACTCGCCCATCGGTTTGCGGATGGAACGCAGATCGAAATGCAATCGGGTACCCAATTCTTCTTGAAATTTCGCCAAAATCGAGAGGTGAATCGAGTATCTCGATCGAGACAATAGATACGGCACCCCGTAATGAAACTATCTCCGAACAAAAAGCTCGCCAATATTTCACCAAAACTTTCCTTGATGGCCAGAAATGAGCACTCTTCGTCAATCGATCCACAACTACCCATATCGTATCCGCTCCCCTTGCGCCTTAGGAAGTTTTGTAATAAAGTCCATGGTTAAGTGCTCCCATTTCCACTCAGAATCTCCAAAGGTTGCAATTTCCCATGAGGTTTCGGTGTTCGGCTTTGACCCTCCGGCATGTTAGGCATTCTTCTACATATCGAGCCACATCATTCTTCATCCCGTGCCACCAATAACCCTCACGAAGATCTCGGTACATTTTTGTAGCACCGGATGAATAGAAAACTTGGACTCGTGAGCTTCTTCTATAAGAGTTTTCCGGTTCCCACCAAGAATGGAACCCAAACCCTACCATAACGAGTTAGTAATCCACGCCCATCTCGCTCCATCTTAGGTAACTCATTCACAATCCTTTCACGATTTGGGTTCCCCTCTTGAGTCGCCACATCTTGAGCATCTCGAATCATACCCAATAATGATGTCTCCATAGTCATCCGAAGACATTTAGCTCGAATCGGTTCGACAGATTGCTTACGATCGAGTGCGCCTACCACATTAGCTTTACCGGTGGTAGTGAATCTCACAAATCGTAATCTTTCACCACATCTAACCATCTAACCCGCCTCATATTCAAATCCCGCTGATCGAAAAGGTACTTCAAACTTTTATGGTCGTGTAAATGATACACTTAACCCCGTAAAGGTAGTGCCTCCATATCTTGAGAGCAAAAACAACGGCTCCTAATTCCAGTCATGAGTGGGGTAGTTCCTTTCGTGAGGTTTTAGTCGCGAGACGCATAAGCTATCACCTTACCCCGTGCATCAACACGGACCAAAACCTGTGAGGGATGCGTCGCAAGACACTACCATGTCCTCCACTCCTTCCTAAAGTCAAAACCGGGCATTACACAACCGTCTTAAGATCTTCAAATGCAACCGTTGTTCCGACCCCAAACAAATTTCTCCGACTTCTTGGTCAATCGCGTAAGAGGTAGAGCAATCTTTGAGAAATTTTCAATAAACCTACGATAGTAACTGCCAAACCTAAGAAACTACGAATCTCCGAAGGCGATTTAGGAGCTTCCCATTTCTTAACCGCATCAATCTTGGCCGGATCGACCTTGATACCTTCCTTGTTCACCACGTGGCCCAAGAATTGAACCTCTTCTAACCAAAATTCACACTTAGAAAATTCAGCATAAAGCCGTTCTCCGTAGTGTCTCTAGAAGTTCCCGAATGTGCTTTTCATGCTCCTCCCTGGTCTTAGAATAGACCAAAATATCCTCAATAAACACAATGACCGAACGGTCGAGCATCGGACCACACACCCGATTCATAAGATCCATAAAAGCAATGGGTGCATTAGTGAGTCCGAAAGGCATCACCACAAATTCAAAGTGTCCGTATCGGGTTCGAAACGCCGTTTTCTCAATGTCACAGCCACGAACTCGCATCGATGATAACCGAACGCAAATCAATCTTGGAAAACCAAGACGCTCCTTGGAGTTGGTCGAAAAGATCGTCGATACGAGGTAAAGGATAACGGTTCTTTATCGTGAGTTTATTCAACTCCGATAATCTATGCACATTCTTTGAGAACCGTCCTTCTTTTCGCGAAAAGTATAGGAGCACCCTACGGCGAGAAACTTGGCCGTATAAACCCCTTATCACTAAGCTCTGTGAATCGATCCTCAAGCTCTTTCATCTCGGATGGCGCCAAACGATAAGGAGATTTGGCGATCGGAACAGCGCAGTACTAAATCAATGTGAAACTCCACTTGCCTAATAGGTGGCAAACCCGGAGTTCCTCAGAAAGACGCTACCAAAGTCGGAAACAATGGAACATTATCGAGTGCAATAGCAGAGGTACAAGAAGCAATATCCAAATGGGGAATATCTCCTTGAATAATAAGTTCTCCACCCCTAGGGTTTTGAACACGAACTTGTCTCTTGCGACAAAGAATTTATGCATCGAATGCATCGAGCCAATCCATACCCACAATAACGCAAAGTTCCCTCATAGCAATAGGGATAAGATCAATGGGGAATTCAACTCCCGAAAATTCAAGGGTACAACCCCGATAAACATCGATGTGAAGATAGTTCGATTGTCGGCAACTTCGATAACCATGGGACGTGCTAGTTTCCGACACCACGCCCAAACGATTTATGAACGTGCGTGACACGAAGGAGTGAGTAGCGCGAGAATCAAACATAACAATGGGCAGGTGAGAATCTAATGATAAGTGCTCGATTCATAATATTTAAGAAATAAAACAATTACTCTATGGCATAGCATAAAATGAAAGATAAGGAAGAGATATTTACTCGCTACGCAGTTCGCAGCTCCTCCTCGTAAGCCGTGGACACGTCCTCGTGTCAACATAGTTGGTCCGTTAGAGGTCGGGCGATTGGGATTTGCATTCCCATACTTCTTCACTTTGGGCAATCGGGTTTCTTGTGCCCCTTCTCTTGGCAATTGTAACAAATCGTACCGCCGCAATGATGGTAGTAACTGGGGATCAGAATGGCTTTGGAGCCTTGCAATTCTTCCAGTGATGCCCTTCCTTCTTACAGTTATAACACACCAATGGGGGTCGATCACCCTGCTTCGCAGATGGCTTGTATTCATATCTTGGTTTATCCCCGAACTTTGTCTTCTTATGAGCCTCATTAGAAGTTTTAGAAAAAGTGCTCTCCAATTTCCTCTTAGATTGAGTTTGCAGCTCAATCTCTCTCTTTCGGGCTGCCCCCATGACTGCACCCAAGGTCGTAAAGTCTTGCATGCTCACAAATTCCCGGATGTCGGTACGTAAAATCGAGATGTACCGACTAACAAGCCATGCTTCATCTCCAGCAAAAGTAGGACAGAAAGAAAGCATCTCCATGAACTTGGCGTTCAGATCACTAACAGACTCAGTGGTCTGTTGTAACGCCATGAACTCCTGCATCATTCTTTGTTGCTCCACCCTAGGCACATACCGTGCCTCGAACCACTCCACAAACTGGGCCCAAGTAATCGCCCTTACAGCTTCTTCAGTCATTCTTCCCGTGGTAGTGTTCCACCATGTCTTACCCCGCTCTCACCGGTTCTTTGCTACCAACACTCTAAATCGGTCCAGGCACCCTATAGTCATAAAGGCGCCCTCCACGCGATAACCGGGCTTAGTCGCCATCGATCGTCCTCCCCATCCCAATGAGGTGGGCTGCACTTGCCGAACTTCGTAGTAGTACATTAAATCACGAACAGAGGATCAGAGCCCTCCCCAGCGGAGGTGCATCTCGCCATACGCTCATCTAGCAGAGCACGAACTTGATCAATGATGTTAGCCGTGACATTCGAATGATCTCGTTAAAAGCATTATTGAACTCCTCGGATCGAGTTCCCTAACTTGAGCTATTTGAATTGCATTGAGGCGAGCGGAGCCATCTAAAATTGATAAGAAAAAAACGATTCAACCTATGCATGTCTAAGAGATCGAAAACACTCGACTTGTCAAAACTTTTCAACCTTGCCCCGTCCCCAAAACCGGCTCCAATATATTGAATAGTAGGGGCCCTTCTATTATTCAATATAGAAGTTCCAATTTCGGTTTCGTGTCTAGTTTCAAAATTTCACTTGCTCCTAGCCGTAATGCTTAATTCACACTCATGGTAGATCTAAAAGGCCTAAATTCTCACATGGTAGATAGTAGCACTAAAGGTATATAATTATCCTCCTAGGCTAGTCTTTGGGATATGTCATAAATGGAGCATACTATTGTGTTTGATAAGTAATAAAATTTAAACTCAATTAGTAAATAAAACTTACTTGGTCAATGACCGCAGACCGTGACATCTTCACTGCTAGCTTTTAATAAACTTTGTACAAGAGAAATAAAATGTTTTAAATTTGAGTCTAGACATCCATAAGAAGGCCTAGTTCACTCAAATGAAAGGCTCTGATACCAACTTGTAACACCCAAAATTTATTTATTTATTTTTTTTTTTTTTTTTTTTTTTACCGAAATAGTATAAAGTTGACACCAATTCATAAAGGAACTTCATTTATTTAATTTAATAAGCCAATAATAGCAATCAAGTTATCAAACTTCTAAAGAAAACAACATAAGTAAAACTTTCTAATATAGAAATGTCAAAAGCGGAAGTACTAAAATGTTCATTGACGTAAAATAAATAGCAGTGTGTCACGAATGCTCCTGTCAGTCCCTAGCCTCCTTAATCGTAATACCTGAAAAATGTTAAGTAAACCGTAAGCACAAAGCTTAGTGAATTCAAACACAACATTATACCAATATCCACAATCACTAGACCTAGATTAAAATATACAGTTATAACATTTAAACATAAGCCAAGAACAAATCAAGGCTTATAAGGAGGGCTAGTAGGTTACCCGCATCTCACAAACCGAAGAGTATTGGGTTAATCTTACCTCACCTCACATCCCGAGGGTATTGGAGTAATTATACCTAACCACGCGCACCGACAAAAGCCGGATAATTGCTATGATCCCTCAACAATAAACATACAAGGCACATGTATAATTAACAATTTAAGCATGCATTCATATTATCATACCATAATAATAATTTAACACTCACGTGCTAACCTAGCAATCATAAATATTGAGACAATGGGGTGAGAGAACTCACCTTGAATACTTAAGGGAGGTTGCTAAATCAAAACTGGCTACCACACTTGAGCAAATGCCAAAACTTCACCTATTATAAACTAGGAGTTAGGATATACCCAAAGATGAAGCTTAAAGACTTAAACAAAAATCTGGACAGCAAGGTCTAAAAACAGGCCCGCTGTTAAAGATGGATTTACTTAATTTTCCTAAGTATTAACATATCAATATTAAATTTTTCTAAGAAACTAGAGTCTTTCCCCTTTTTAAAACAGTAAAGAACTCACTCTAACTCCAAAATATGAATTTATTATGATGCTTTTAAAAAGACATCGCAGTGCAGTCCCAAATCATAGGAATCAGTAGTGTTGGCCAATTCTACCCAACTTGTGGATAGACATTGTCCAAACTAAAAATCACAGAAATAATAGACATAAATACCAAAGTCTCAGAGTTGGAATCGACCAAAAAGGGTTTCCCAAACTCTAGATACGAAATTCACAACATGACTAATTACAAAACCCTTAAAAGCTGATGACAGAAAACTGATCTGGAGTGTGAACTCAATATGACCAAGAAATACTTGGAGATAACATCCCATAAACTCCAGATCACAACTTTAGGTCATAACACACATGTGGGAACTTGGAATCCCATTAGATCATTTCCCAAGCCCTAGAAACGAATAAAACAAGTTGACCTATCAGATCAGACCCGGATCAGACCTACCAGCAAAGGTGCCGTTCTTGCCCATGGATAAAGTCCTAATTAGTGAGAGTGACCTTCACAAGAAAGTTACCCAACACAATTTGTAAGCTTTTGGCACAGGTTTGAGATCCGTTTGAGTTATAGAATTCAAGTTATGATTTTTGTAAGATGACTACAAATCTGATGGAAACAGAATCGTAGCCAACCCTTAATCTTTTTAACCAATCCATTCCTCTCCCTTTTGAAACACATTCCTAGATGTGTTTATCACCCAAATTCAGTCCCCTATGAACATGGTGGCACTAAAAAGGGCTAGGGGTCATTGGTATTTCATTTAGTCACAAGGAAAAGAATCAAATCAACATAATATATGACAAACCACAATTTTCCCCTTTCTTAAGGGTTCCTTGATCTTTCAAATACACAAACATCTATATACACATCTTAGAAGATGCTATAAAGTTGTATACTTAGATCTAAACATATTGATATGGATGTGTTGAGAATCAAAATAATAATTAACAAGAATTATAACCATTCACAAGATCTATCACATTTTATCACCTAAATAAAACTTGGTGATTCCCATGGTTCATTTAGACCTTGTATTTTATATAATCATCTAAATCCATCATACACCATGTATAGGGTGTAGATATAATCTAGAGATGATGATAACATACAACTTATAACAATAACAACTTTGGTTAAAACCATAAGATCTATCTTCTTTAAATCACACAAGTTACAACTTGATGATTCTTATGAATCATATAGATCTTTTACATAATATGATCATCTAGACTCATCATACACCATGTATAGGAGGTGGTGATGAAATTTCTAGATGATAATCAACACTTAAAACAATTAATTGAATATAAATCAAAAGAAAAGATTAGAACACCTTAAAAGATCTTACCTAAGCTTGTTACACCAACAAGGAAATGAAGGAGAAGATGATTGTGGCTTTGGGAAGAGAAAAATGAGAGAGAGAGATGGGAGAGATGGGAGATCGGCCGAAAAAATGAGGGAGAGAGGAGGAGGTTAGGGTTTGTGATATTTTTATAATTCATATTAGGACAAAGCCTAATGACTACACTAATGGGCTAGGCTCAAAACTCATTTCTTACTAGCCCAATATAATTAAATCTATCAATTAACTTAGCCCAAAACTTGTAATTTAATCTAACTTGGCTAATTAATTAAGCCCATCATTTAAAATAATTAAATACCATGAAAATAATTAACGTACCGAAAAAAAAGAAACCGGGCGTTACACCTAGTCCTATAAGAAACTCATGAACCTTAAATACGAATCTAAAGGAACTTCATGAACCTTTAATCCAAATCTGAAGGAACTTCATGAGCCTATTCCTATAGGAACCTCATGAACCTTAAATCCAAACATTGGAACTTCATGAGCCTAGTCCTCTAGGAATATCATGAACCCTAAATCCAAATCCAATGGAACTTCTTGAGCCTAGTCCTATTGGAACCTCATAACCTTTAATCCGGTTACAAAGGAACATCATGAGCCTAGTCTTCTAGGAACCTCATGAACCTTAAATTTAAATCCAAAGGAACTTCATGATCCTAGTCCTCTAGGAAGCTCATGAATCTTAAATCCAAATCCAAAGGAACTTCATGAGCCTAGTCTTCAAAGAAACTCATGAACCTTAAATCCAAATCCAATGGAACTTCACGATCATAGTCCTATAGGAACCTCATGAACCTTAAATCCAAACATTAGAACTTCATGAGCATAGTCCTTTAGGAAACTCATGAACCTTTAATCCGAATATAAAGGGACTTCGTGATCCTAGTCCTCTAGGAACCTCATGAACCTTTAATCCGAATCCAAAGGAACATCATGAGCCTAGTGTTCTAGGAATCTCATGAAACTGAAATCCAAATCTAATGGAACTTCATGAGCCTAGTCCTCTTGGAACCTCATGAACCTTTAATCCGAATCCAGGGGAACTTCATGAGCCTAGTCTTCCAGGAACCTCATGAACCTTAAATTCAAATCCAATGGAACTTCATGGGCCTAGTCCTCTTGGAACCTCATGAACCTTAAATACAAATCCAAAGGAACTTCATGAGCCTAGTCCTCTAGGAACCTCATGAACCTTTAATCCGAATCTGAAGGAACTACATGAGCCTAGTCTTCTAGGAACCTTATGAACCTTTAATCCTAATCAAATGGAACTTCATGAGCCTAGTCCTATAAGAAACTCATGAACCTTAAATACGAATCCAAAGGAACTTCATGAGCCTAGTCCTCTACGAACCTCATGAACCTTTAATCCAAATCTGAAGGAACTTCATGAGCTTATTCCTATAGGAACCTCATGAACCTTAAATCCAAACATTGGAACTTCATGAGCCTAGTCCTCTAGGAATATCATGAACCCTAAATCCAACTCCAATGGAACTTCTTGAGCCTAGTCCTATTGGAACCTCATAACCTTTAATCCGATTAAAGAGGAACTTCATGAGCCCAGTCTTCTAGGAACCTCATGAACCTTAAATTGAAATCCAATGGAATTTCATGAGCCTAGTCCTCTAGGAAACTCATGAATCTTAAATACGAATCCAAAGGAACTTCATGATCCTAGTCCTCTAGGAAGCTCATGAATCTTAAATCCAAATCTAAAGGAACTTCATGAGCCTAGTCTTCAAAGAAACTCATGAACCTTAAATCCAAATATTGGAACTTCATGAGCCTAATCCTCATGGAATCTCATGAACCTTAAATTGAAATCCAATGGAATTTCATGAGCCTAGTCCTCTAGGAAACTCATGAATCTTAAATACGAATCCAAAGGAACTTCATGATCCTAGTCCTCTAGGAAGCTCATGAATCTTAAATCCAAATCTAAAGGAACTTCATGAGCCTAGTCTTCAAAGAAACTCATGAACCTTAAATCCAAATATTGGAACTTCATGAGCCTAATCCTCATGGAATCTCATGAACCTTAAATTCAAATCCAATGTAACCTCATTAGCCTAGTCCTCTAGGAACCTCATGAACCTTTAATCCGAATCCAAAGGAACATCATGAGCCTAGTCTTCCGGAACCTCATGAACCTTAAATCCAAACATTGGAACTTCATGAGCCTAGTCCTCTAGGAATATCATGAACCCTAAATCCAAGTCCAATGGAACTTCTTGAGCCGAGTCCTATTGGAACCTCATAACCTTTAATCCGATTAAAAGGAACTTCATGAGCTCACTTCTAGGAACCTCATGAACCTTAAATTGAAATCCAATGGAATTTCATGAGCCTAGTCCTCTAGGAAACTCATGAATCTTAAATACGAATCCAAAGGAACTTCATGATCCTAGTCCTCTAGGAAGCTCATGAATCTTAAATCCAAATCTAAAGGAACTTCATGAGCCTAGTCTTCAAAGAAACTCATGAACCTTAAATCCAAATATTGGAACTTCATGAGCCTAATCCTCATGGAATCTCATGAACCTTAAATTCAAATCCAATGTAACCTCATTAGCCTAGTCCTCTAGCAACCTCATGAACCTTTAATCCAAATCCAATGGAACTTCATGAGCCTAGTCCTCTAGGACATCATGAACCTAAAAGTCCAAAGCTAAAGGAACGTCATGAGCCTAGTCCTCTAGGAACATCATGAACTTTAAATCCAAATCCAAAGGAACTTCATTAGCCTAGTCCTCTAGGAATCTCATGAACTTTAAATACAAATCCAAAGGAACTTCATGAGACTAGTCCCCTAGTAACCTCATGAACTTTAAATCCAAATCCAAAGAAAATTCATGAGCCTAATTCTCTAGGAACCTCATGAACCTTAAATCCAAATCGAAATGAACTTCATGAGCCTAGTTATCAAGAAAACTCATGAACATTAAATTCAAATCCAATGGAACTTTATGAGCCTAGTCTACTAGGAACCTAATGAACATTTAATCCAAATCTGAAGGAACTTCATGAGCGTAGTCCTCTAGGAACCTCATGGACCTTTAATCTAAATCTGAAGGAACTTCATGAGCCTCGTCCTCTAGGAAACTCATGAACATTTAATGCGAATATAAAGGGACTTCATGATCGCAGTCCTCTAGAAACCTCATGAACCTTTGATCTGAATCCAAAGGAACTTCATGAGCCTAGTCTTTTAGGAACCTCATGAACCGTAAATCCAAGTCTAATGGAACTTCATGAGCTGAGTCCTCTGTGAACCTCATGAACATTAAATCCAAATCCAAAGGAACTTCATGAGCCTAGTCCTCTATGAACCTCATGAATCTTAAATCAAAATTCAAAGGAACTTCATGAGCCTAGCCTTCTAGGAACATCATGAACATTAAATCCAAATCCAATGGAACTTCATGAGCCTAGTCCTCTAGGAACCTCGGGAACCTAAAATTCTAATCTAATGGAGAAACTTCATGAGCCTAGTCCTTTAGGAAACTCATGAACCTTTAATCCGAATATAAAGGGACTTCATGATCCCAGTCCTCTAAGAACCTCATGAACCTTTAATCTGAATCCAAAGGAACTTCATGAGCCTAGTCTTCTAGAAATCTCACGAACCTTAAATCCAAATCCCATGGAACTTCATGATCCTAGTCCTCTAGGAAGCTCATGAATCTTAAATCCAAATCTAAAGGAACTTCATGAGCCTAGTCTTCAAAGAAACTCATGAACCTTAAATCCAAATATTGGAACTTCATGAGCCTAATCCTCATGGAATATCATGAACCTTAAACTTAAATCCAATGTAACCTCATTAGCCTAGTCCTCTAGGAACCTCATGAACCTTTAATCCGAATCCAAAGGAACATCATGAGCCTAGTCTTCCTGGAACCTCATGATCCTTAAATCCAAATCCAATGGAACTTCATGAGCCTAGTCCTCTAGGACATCATGAACCTAAAAGTCCAAAGCTAAAGGAACGTCATGAGCCTAGTCCTCTAGGAACATCATGAACTTTAAATCCAAATCCAAAGGAACTTCATGAGCCTAGTCCTCTAGGAATCTCATGAACTTTAAATACAAATACAAAGGAACTTCATGAGACTAGTCCCCTAGTAACCTCATGAACTTTAAATCCAAATCCAAAGAAAATTCATGAGCCTAATTCTCTAGGAACCCCATGAACCTTAAATCCAAATCGAAATGAACTTCATGAGCCTAGTTATCAAGGACACTCATGAACATTAAATTCAAATCCAATGGAACTTCATGAGCCTAGTCAACTAGGAACCTCATGAACATTTAATCCAAATCAGAAGGAACTTCATGAGCGTAGTCCTCTAGGAACCTCATGGACCTTTAATCTAAATCCGAAGGAACTTCATGATCCTAGTCCTCTAGGAAACTTATGAACCTTAAATCCAAATCCGAAGGAACTTCACGAGCTAAGTCTTCTTGGAACCTCATGAACCTTAAATCCAAATCCAATGGAACTTCATGAGCCTAGTCCTTTAGGAAACTCATGAACATTTAATGCGAATATAAAGGGACTTCATGATCCCAGTCCTCTAGAAACCTCATGAACCTTTGATCGAATCCAAAGGAACTTCATGAGCCTAGTCTTTAGGAACCTCATGAACCGTAAATCCAAGTCCAATGGAACTTCATGAGCCGAGTCCTCTGTGAACCTCATGAACATTAAATCCAAATCCAAAGGAACTTCATCACCTAGTCCTCTATGAACCTCATGAATCTTAAATCAAAATTCAAAGGAACTTCATGAGCCTAGCCTTCTAGGAACATCATGAACATTAAATCCAAATCCAATGGAACTTCATGAGCCTAGTCCTCTAGGAACCTCGAGAACCTAAAATTCTAATGTAATGGAGGAACTTCATGAGCCTAGTCCTTTAGGAAACTCATGAACCTTTAATCCGAATATAAAGGGACTTCATGATCCCAGTCCTCTAAGAACCTCATGAACCTTTAATCTGAATCCAAAGGAACTTCATGAGCCTAGTCTTCTAGGAATCTCACGAACCTTAAATCCAAATCCCATGGAACTTCATGATCCTAGTCCTCTAGGAAGCTCATGAATCTTAAATCCAAATCTAAAGGAACTTCATGAGCCTAGTCTTCAAAGAAACTCATGAAGCTTAAATCCAAATATTGGAACTTCATGAGCTTAATCCTCATGGAATCTCATGAACCTTAAATTCAAATCCAATGTAACCTCATTAGCCTAGTCCTCTAGGAACCTCATGAACCTTTAATCCGAATCCAAAGGAACATCATGAGCCTAGTCTTCCTGGAACCTCATGATCCTTAAATCCAAATCCAATGGAACTTCATGAGCCTAGTCCTCTAGGACATCATGAACCTAAAAGTCCAAAGCTAAAGGAACGTCATGAGCCTAGTCCTCTAGGAACATCATGAACTTTAAATCCAAATCCAAAGGAACTTCATGAGCCTAGTCCTCTAGGAATCTCATGAACTTTAAATACAAATCCAAAGGAACTTCATGAGACTAGTCCCCTAGTAACCTCATGAACTTTAAATCCAAATCCAAAGAAAATTCATGAGCCTAATTCTCTAGGAACCCCATGAACCTTAAATCCAAATCGAAATGAACTTCATGAGCCTAGTTATCAAGGAAACTCATGAACATTAAATTCAAATCCAATGGAACTTCATGAGCCTAGTCTACTAGGAACCTCATGAACATTTAATCCAAATCTGAAGGAACTTCATGAGCGTAGTCCTCTAGGAACCTCATGGACCTTTAATCTAAATCCGAAGGAACTTCATGAGCCTAGTCCTCTAGGAAACTTATGAACCTTAAATCCAAATCCGAAGGAACTTCACGAGCTAAGTCTTCTTGGAACCTCATGAACCTTAAATCCAAATCCAATGGAACTTCATGAGCCTAGTCCTTTAGGAAACTCATGAACATTTAATGCGAATATAAAGGGACTTCATGATCCCAGTCCTCTAGAAACCTCATGAACCTTTGATCTGAATCCAAAGGAACTTCATGAGCCTAGTCTTTTAGGAACCTCATGAACCTTAAATCCAAGTCCAATGGAACTTCATGAGCTGAGTCCTCTGTGAACCTCATGAACATTAAATCCAAATCCAAAGGAACTTCATGAGCCTAGTCCTCTATGAACCTCATGAATCTTAAATCAAAATTCAAAGGAACTTCATGAGCCTAGCCTTCTAGGAACATCATGAACATTAAATCCAAATCCAATGGAACTTCATGAGCCTAGTCCTCTAGGAACCTCGGGAACCTAAAATTCTAATCTAATGGAGGAACTTCATGAGTCTAGTCCTTTAGGAAACTCATGAACCTTTAATCCGAATATAAAGGGACTTCATGATCCCAGTCCTCTAAGAACCTCATGAACCTTTAATCTGAATCCAAAGGAACTTCATGAGCCTAGTCTTCTAGGAATCTCACGAACCTTAAATCCAAATACCATGGAACTTCATGAGCCTAGTCCTCGTGGAACCTCATGAACCTTTAAT
This sequence comes from Orobanche coerulescens, assembly GCA_033398695.1. NCBI lineage: Eukaryota > Viridiplantae > Streptophyta > Magnoliopsida > Lamiales > Orobanchaceae > Orobanche > Orobanche coerulescens. The sequence goes on from JAWKAU010000333.1 coordinate 92,577, forward strand.
CCGAATCCAAAGGAACTTCATGAGCCTAGTCTTCTAGGAACCTCATGAACCTTAAATTCAAATCTAATGGAACTTCATGAGCCTAGTCCTCTAGAAACCTCATGAACCTTATATCCAAATACAATGGAACTTCATGAGCCTTGTCCTCTGTGAACCTCATGAACCTTAAATCCAAATCCAAAGGAACTTCATGAGCCTAGTCCTCTATGAACCTCATGAATCTTAAATCAAAATTCAAAGGAACTTCATGAGCCTAGCCTTCTAGGAACCTCATGAACCTTAAATCCAAATCCAATGGAGGAACTTCATGAGCATAGTCCTTTAGGAAACTCATGAACCTTTAATCCGAATATAAAAGGACTTCATGATCCTAGTCCTCTAGGAACCTCATGAACCTTTAATCCGAATCCAAAGGAACATCATGAGCCTAGTGTTCTAGGAATCTCATGAAACTTAAATACAAATCCAATGGAACTTCATGAGCCTAGTCCTCGTGGAACCTCATGAACCTTTAATCCGAATCCAAAGGAACTTCATGAGCCTAGTCTTCTAGGAACCTCATGAACCTTAAATTCAAATCTAATGGAACTTCATGAGCCTAGTCCTCTAGAAACCTCATGAACCTTATATCCAAATACAATGGAACTTCATGAGCCTTGTCCTCTGTGAACCTCATGAACCTTAAATCCAAATCCAAAGGAACTTCATGAGCCTAGTCCTCTATGAACCTCATGAATCTTAAATCAAAATTCAAAGGAACTTCATGAGCCTAGCCTTCTAGGAACCTCATGAACCTTAAATCCAAATCCAATGGAGGAACTTCATGAGCATAGTCCTTTAGGAAACTCATGAACCTTTAATCCGAATATAAAGGGACTTCATGATCCTAGTCCTCTAGGAACCTCATGAACCTTTAATCCGAATCCAAAGGAACATCATGAGCCTAGTGTTCTAGGAATCTCATGAAACTTAAATACAAATCCAATGGAACTTCATGAGCCTAGTCCTCTTGGAACCTCATGAACCTTTAATCCGAATCCAGGGGAACTTCATGAGCCTAGTCTTCCAGGAACCTCATGAACCTTAAATTCAAATCCAATGGAACTTCATGGGCCTAGTCCTCTTGGAACCTCATGAACCTTAAATACAAATCCAAAGGAACTTCATGAGCCTAGTCCTCTAGGAACCTCATGAACCTTTAATCCGAATCTGAAGGAACTACATGAGCCTAGTCTTCTAGGAACCTTATGAACCTTTAATCCTAATCAAATGGAACTTCATGAGCCTAGTCCTATAAGAAACTCATGAACCTTAAATACGAATCCAAAGGAACTTCATGAGCCTAGTCCTCTACGAACCTCATGAACCTTTAATCCAAATCAAGGAACTTCATGAGCTTATTCCTATAGGAACCTCATGAACCTTAAATCCAAACATTGGAACTTCATGAGCCTAGTCCTCTAGGAATATCATGAACCCTAAATCCAACTCCAATGGAACTTCTTGAGCCTAGTCCTATTGGAACCTCATAACCTTTAATCCGATTAAAGAGGAACTTCATGAGCCCACTTCTAGGAACCTCATGAACCTTAAATTGAAATCCAATGGAATTTCATGAGCCTAGTCCTCTAGGAAACTCATGAATCTTAAATACGAATCCAAAGGAACTTCATGATCCTAGTCCTCTAGGAAGCTCATGAATCTTAAATCCAAATCTAAAGGAACTTCATGAGCCTAGTCTTCAAAGAAACTCATGAACCTTAAATCCAAATATTGGAACTTCATGAGCCTAATCCTCATGGAATCTCATGAACCTTAAATTGAAATCCAATGGAATTTCATGAGCCTAGTCCTCTAGGAAACTCATGAATCTTAAATACGAATCCAAAGGAACTTCATGATCCTAGTCCTCTAGGAAGCTCATGAATCTTAAATCCAAATCTAAAGGAACTTCATGAGCCTAGTCTTCAAAGAAACTCATGAACCTTAAATCCAAATATTGGAACTTCATGAGCCTAATCCTCATGGAATCTCATGAACCTTAAATTCAAATCCAATGTAACCTCATTAGCCTAGTCCTCTAGGAACCTCATGAACCTTTAATCCGAATCCAAAGGAACATCATGAGCCTAGTCTTCCTGGAACCTCATGAACCTTAAATCCAAACATTGGAACTTCATGAGCCTAGTCCTCTAGGAATATCATGAACCCTAAATCCAAGTCCAATGGAACTTCTTGAGCCGAGTCCTATTGGAACCTCATAACCTTTAATCCGATTAAAAAGGAACTTCATGAGCTCAGTCTTCTAGGAACCTCATGAACCTTAAATTGAAATCCAATGGAATTTCATGAGCCTAGTCCTCTAGGAAACTCATGAATCTTAAATACGAATCCAAAGGAACTTCATGATCCTAGTCCTCTAGGAAGCTCATGAATCTTAAATCCAAATCTAAAGGAACTTCATGAGCCTAGTCTTCAAAGAAACTCATGAACCTTAAATCCAAATATTGGAACTTCATGAGCCTAATCCTCATGGAATCTCATGAACCTTAAATTCAAATCCAATGTAACCTCATTAGCCTAGTCCTCTAGCAACCTCATGAACCTTTAATCCAAATCCAATGGAACTTCATGAGCCTAGTCCTCTAGGACATCATGAACCTAAAAGTCCAAAGCTAAAGGAACGTCATGAGCCTAGTCCTCTAGGAACATCATGAACTTTAAATCCAAATCCAAAGGAACTTCATTAGCCTAGTCCTCTAGGAATCTCATGAACTTTAAATACAAATCCAAAGGAACTTCATGAGACTAGTCCCCTAGTAACCTCATGAACTTTAAATCCAAATCCAAAGAAAATTCATGAGCCTAATTCTCTAGGAACCTCATGAACCTTAAATCCAAATCGAAATGAACTTCATGAGCCTAGTTATCAAGAAAACTCATGAACATTAAATTCAAATCCAATGGAACTTTATGAGCCTAGTCTACTAGGAACCTAATGAACATTTAATCCAAATCTGAAGGAACTTCATGAGCGTAGTCCTCTAGGAACCTCATGGACCTTTAATCTAAATCTGAAGGAACTTCATGAGCCTCGTCCTCTAGGAAACTCATGAACATTTAATGCGAATATAAAGGGACTTCATGATCGCACCTCTAGAAACCTCATGAACCTTTGATCTCGAATCCAAAGGAACTTCATGAGCCTAGTCTTTTAGGAACCTCATGAACCGTAAATCCAAGTCTAATGGAACTTCATGAGCTGAGTCCTCTGTGAACCTCATGAACATTAAATCCAAATCCAAAGGAACTTCATGAGCCTAGTCCTCTATGAACCTCATGAATCTTAAATCAAAATTCAAAGGAACTTCATGAGCCTAGCCTTCTAGGAACATCATGAACATTAAATCCAAATCCAATGGAACTTCATGAGCCTAGTCCTCTAGGAACCTCGGGAACCTAAAATTCTAATCTAATGGAGAAACTTCATGAGCCTAGTCCTTTAGGAAACTCATGAACCTTTAATCCGAATATAAAGGGACTTCATGATCCCAGTCCTCTAATAACCTCATGATCCTTTAATCTTAATCCAAAGGAACTTCATGATCCTAGTCTTCTAGAAATCTCACGATCCTTTAATCCTAATCCAATGGAACTTCTATATCCTAGTCCTCTAGGAAGCTCATGAATCTTAAATCCAAATCTAAAGGAACTTCATGAGCCTAGTCTTCAAAGAAACTCATGAACCTTAAATCCAAATATTGGAACTTCATGAGCCTAATCCTCATGGAATATCATGAACCTTAAACTTAAATCCAATGTAACCTCATTAGCCTAGTCCTCTAGGAACCTCATGAACCTTTAATCCGAATCCAAAGGAACATCATGAGCCTAGTCTTCCTGGAACCTCATGATCCTTAAATCCAAATCCAATGGAACTTCATGAGCCTAGTCCTCTAGGACATCATGAACCTAAAAGTCCAAAGCTAAAGGAACGTCATGAGCCTAGTCCTCTAGGAACATCATGAACTTTAAATCCAAATCCAAAGGAACTTCATGAGCCTAGTCCTCTAGGAATCTCATGAACTTTAAATACAAATACAAAGGAACTTCATGAGACTAGTCCCCTAGTAACCTCATGAACTTTAAATCCAAATCCAAAGAAAATTCATGAGCCTAATTCTCTAGGAACCCCATGAACCTTAAATCCAAATCGAAATGAACTTCATGAGCCTAGTTATCAAGGACACTCATGAACATTAAATTCAAATCCAATGGAACTTCATGAGCCTAGTCAACTAGGAACCTCATGAACATTTAATCCAAATCAGAAGGAACTTCATGAGCGTAGTCCTCTAGGAACCTCATGGACCTTTAATCTAAATCCGAAGGAACTTCATGATCCTAGTCCTCTAGGAAACTTATGAACCTTAAATCCAAATCCGAAGGAACTTTACGAGCTAAGTCTTCTTGGAACCTCATGAACCTTAAATCCAAATCCAATGGAACTTCATGAGCCTAGTCCTTTAGGAAACTCATGAACATTTAATGCGAATATAAAGGGACTTCATGATCCCAGTCCTCTAGAAACCTCATGAACCTTTGATCTGAATCCAAAGGAACTTCATGAGCCTAGTCTTTTAGGAACCTCATGAACCGTAAATCCAAGTCCAATGGAACTTCATGAGCTGAGTCCTCTGTGAACCTCATGAACATTAAATCCAAATCCAAAGGAACTTCATCGGCTAGTCCTCTATGAACCTCATGAATCTTAAATCAAAATTCAAAGGAACTTCATGAGCCTAGCCTTCTAGGAACATCATGAACATTAAATCCAAATCCAATGGAACTTCATGAGCCTAGTCCTCTAGGAACCTCGAGAACCTAAAATTCTAATGTAATGGAGGAACTTCATGAGCCTAGTCCTTTAGGAAACTCATGAACCTTTAATCCGAATATAAAGGGACTTCATGATCCCAGTCCTCTAAGAACCTCATGAACCTTTAATCTGAATCCAAAGGAACTTCATGAGCCTAGTCTTCTAGGAATCTCACGAACCTTAAATCCAAATCCCATGGAACTTCATGATCCTAGTCCTCTAGGAAGCTCATGAATCTTAAATCCAAATCTAAAGGAACTTCATGAGCCTAGTCTTCAAAGAAACTCATGAAGCTTAAATCCAAATATTGGAACTTCATGAGCTTAATCCTCATGGAATCTCATGAACCTTAAATTCAAATCGATGTAACCTCATTAGCCTAGTCCTCTAGGAACCTCATGAACCTTTAATCCGAATCCAAAGGAACATCATGAGCCTAGTCTTCCGGAACCTCATGATCCTTAAATCCAAATCAATGGAACTTCATGAGCCTAGTCCTCTAGGACATCATGAACCTAAAAGTCCAAAGCTAAAGGAACGTCATGAGCCTAGTCCTCTAGGAACATCATGAACTTTAAATCCAAATCCAAAGGAACTTCATGAGCCTAATCCTCTAGGAATCTCATGAACTTTAAATACAAATCCAAAGGAACTTCATGAGACTAGTCCCCTAGTAACCTCATGAACTTTAAATCCAAATCCAAAGAAAATTCATGAGCCTAATTCTCTAGGAACCCCATGAACCTTAAATCCAAATCGAAATGAACTTCATGAGCCTAGTTATCAAGGAAACTCATGAACATTAAATTCAAATCCAATGGAACTTCATGAGCCTAGTCTACTAGGAACCTCATGAACATTTAATCTAAATCTGAAGGAACTTCATGAGCGTAGTCCTCTAGGAACCTCATGGACCTTTAATCTAAATCCGAAGGAACTTCATGAGCCTAGTCCTCTAGGAAACTTATGAACCTTAAATCCAAATCCGAAGGAACTTCACGAGCTAAGTCTTCTTGGAACCTCATGAACCTTAAATCCAAATCCAATGGAACTTCATGAGCCTAGTCCTTTAGGAAACTCATGAACATTTAATGCGAATATAAAGGGACTTCATGATCCCAGTCCTCTAGAAACCTCATGAACCTTTGATCTGAATCCAAAGGAACTTCATGAGCCTAGTCTTTTAGGAACCTCCTGAACCGTAAATCCAAGTCCAATGGAACTTCATGAGCTGAGTCCTCTGTGAACCTCATGAACATTAAATCCAAATCCAAAGGAACTTCATGAGCCTAGTCCTCTATGAACCTCATGAATCTTAAATCAAAATTCAAAGGAACTTCATGAGCCTAGCCTTCTAGGAACATCATGAACATTAAATCCAAATCCAATGGAACTTCATGAGCCTAGTCCTCTAGGAACCTCGGGAACCTAAAATTCTAATCTAATGGAGGAACTTCATGAGTCTAGTCCTTTAGGAAACTCATGAACCTTTAATCCGAATATAAAGGGACTTCATGATCCCAGTCCTCTAAGAACCTCATGAACCTTTAATCTGAATCCAAAGGAACTTCATGAGCCTAGTCTTCTAGGAATCTCACGAACCTTAAATCCAAATACCATGGAACTTCATGAGCCTAGTCCTCGTGGAACCTCATGAACCTTTAATCCGAATCCAAAGGAACTTCATGAGCCTAGTCTTCTAGGAACCTCATGAACCTTAAATTCAAATCTAATGGAACTTCATGAGCCTAGTCCTCTAGAAACCTCATGAACATTTAATGCGAATATAAAGGGACTTCATGAGCCTTGTCCTCTGTGAACCTCATGAACCTTAAATCCAAATCCAAAGGAACTTCATGAGCCTAGTCCTCTATGAACCTCATGAATCTTAAATCAAAATTCAAAGGAACTTCATGAGCCTAGCCTTCTAGGAACCTCATGAACCTTAAATCCAAATCCAATGGAGGAACTTCATGAGCATAGTCCTTTAGGAAACTCATGAACCTTTAATCCGAATATAAAGGGACTTCATGATCCTAGTCCTCTAGGAACCTCATGAACCTTTAATCCGAATCCAAAGGAACATCATGAGCCTAGTGTTCTAGGAATCTCATGAAACTTAAATACAAATCCAATGGAACTTCATGAGCCTAGTCCTCGTGGAACCTCATGAACCTTTAATCCGAATCCAAAGGAACTTCATTAGCCTAGTCTTCTAGGAACCTCATGAACCTTAAATTCAAATCTAATGGAACTTCATGAGCCTAGTCCTCTAGAAACCTCATGAACCTTATATCCAAATACAATGGAACTTCATGAGCCTTGTCCTCTGTGAACCTCATGAACCTTAAATCCAAATCCAAAGGAACTTCATGAGACTAGTCCTCTATGAACCTCATGAATCTTAAATCAAAATTCAAAGGAACTTCATGAGCCTAGCCTTCTAGGAACCTCATGAACCTTAAATCCAAATCCAATGGAGGAACTTCATGAGCATAGTCCTTTAGGAAACTCATGAACCTTTAATCCGAATATAAAGGGACTTCATGATCCTAGTCCTCTAGGAACCTCATGAACCTTTAATCCGAATCCAAAGGAACATCATGAGCCTAGTGTTCTAGGAATCTCATGAAACTTAAATACAAATCCAATGGAACTTCATGAGCCTAGTCCTCTTGGAACCTCATGAACCTTTAATCCGAATATAAGGGAACTTCATGAGCCTAGTCTTCCAGGAACCTCATGAACCTTAAATTCAAATCCAATGGAACTTCATGAGCCTAGTCCTCTAGGAAACTCATGAACCTTAAATACGAATCAAAAGGAACTTCATGAGCCTAGTCCTCTAGGAGCCTCATGAACCTTTAATCCGAATCTGAAGGAACTACATGAGCCTAGTCTTCTAGGAACCGTATGAACCTTTAATCCTAATCAAATGGAACTTCATGAGCCTAGTCCTATAAGAAACTCATGAACCTTAAATACGAATCCAAAGGAACTTCATGAGCCTAGTCCTCTACGAACCTCATGAACCTTTAATCCAAATCAAGGAACTTCATGAGCCTATTCCTATAGGAACCTCATGAACCTTAAATCCAAACATTGGAACTTCATGAGCCTAGTCCTCTAGGAATATCATGAACCCTAAATCCAAGTCCAATGGAACTTCTTGAGCCTAGTCCTATTGGAACCTCATAACCTTTAATCCGATTAAAGAGGAACTTCATGAGACCAGTCTTCTAGGAACCTCATGAACCTTAAATTGAAATCAATGGAATTTCATGAGCCTAGTCCTCTAGGAAACTCATGAATCTTAAATACGAATCCAAAGGAACTTCATGATCCTAGTCCTCTAGGAAGCTCATGAATCTTAAATCCAAATCTAAAGGAACTTCATGAGCCTAGTCTTCAAAGAAACTCATGAACCTTAAATCCAAATCCAATGGAACTTCACGATCATAGTCCTATAGGAACCTCATGAACCTTAAATCCAAACATTAGAACTTCATGAGCATAGTCCTTTAGGAAACTCATGAACCTTTAATCCGAATATAAAGGGACTTCGTGATCCTAGTCCTCTAGGAACTTCATGAACCTTTAATCCGAATCCAAAGGAACATCATGAGCCTAGTGTTCTAGGAATATCATGAAACTTAAATCCAAATCCAATGGAACTTCATGAGCCTAGTCCTCTTGGAACCTCAAGAACGTTTAATCCGAATCCAAGGGAACTTCATGAGCCTAGTCTTCCAGGAACCTCACGAACCTTAAATTCAAATCCAATGGAACTTCATGAGCCTAGTCCTCTAGGACATCATGAACCTAAAAGTCCAAAGCTAAAGGAACGTCATGAGCCTAGTCCTCTAGGAACATCATGAACTTTAAATCCAAATCCAAAGGAACTTCATGAGCCTAGTCCTCTAGGAATCTCATGAACTTTAAATACAAATACAAAGGAACTTCATGAGACTAGTCCCCTAGTAACCTCATGAACTTTAAATCCAAATCCAAAGAAAATTCATGAGCCTAATTCTCGAGGAACCCCATGAACCTTAAATCCAAATCGAAATGAACTTCATGAGCCTAGTTATCAAGGACACTCATGAACATTAAATTCAAATCCAATGGAACTTCATGAGCCTAGTCAACTAGGAACCTCATGAACATTTAATCCAAATCTGAAGGAACTTCATGAGCGTAGTCCTATAGGAACCTCATGGACCTTTAATCTAAATCCGAAGGAACTTCATGATCCTAGTCCTCTAGGAAACTTATGAACCTTAAATCCAAATCCGAAGGAACTTCACGAGCTAAGTCTTCTTGGAACCTCATGAACCTTAAATCCAAATCCAATGGAACTTCATGAGCCTAGTCCTTTAGGAAACTCATGAACATTTAATGCTAATATAAAGGGACTTCATGATCCCAGTCCTCTAGAAACCTCATGAACCTTTGATCTGAATCCAAAGGAACTTCATGAGCCTAGTCTTTTAGGAACCTCATGAACCGTAAATCCAAGTCCAATGGAACTTCATGAGCTGAGTCCTCTGTGAACCTCATGAACATTAAATCCAAATCCAAAGGAACTTCATCAGCCTAGTCCTCTATGAACCTCATGAATCTTAAATCAAAATTCAAAGGAACTTCATGAGCCTAGCCTTCTAGGAACATCATGAACATTAAATCCAAATCCAATGGAACTTCATGAGCCTAGTCCTCTAGGAACCTCGAGAACCTAAAATTCTAATGTAATGGAGGAACTTCATGAGCCTAGTCCTTTAGGAAACTCATGAACCTTTAATCCGAATATAAAGGGACTTCATGATCCTAGTCCTCTAAGAACCTCATGAACCTTTAATCTGAATCCAAAGGAACTTCATGAGCCTAGTCTTCTAGGAATCTCACGAACCTTAAATCCAAATCCCATGGAACTTCATGATCCTAGTCCTCTAGGAAGCTCATGAATCTTAAATCCAAATCTAAAGGAACTTCATGAGCCTAGTCTTCAAAGAAACTCATGAAGCTTAAATCCAAATATTGGAACTTCATGAGCTTAATCCTCATGGAATCTCATGAACCTTAAATTCAAATCCAATGTAACCTCATGAGCCTAGTCCTCTAGGAACCTTATGAACCTTTAATCCGAATCGAAGGAACATCATGAGCCTAGTCTTCCGGAACCTCATGATCCTTAAATCCAAATCCAATGGAACTTCATGAGCCTAGTCCTCTAGGACATCATGAACCTAAAAGTCCAAAGCTAAAGGAACGTCATGAGCCTAGTCCTCTAGGAACATCATGAACTTTAAATCCAAATCCAAAGGAACTTCATGAGCCTAGTCCTCTAGGAATCTCATGAACTTTAAATACAAATCCAAAGGAACTTCATGAGACTAGTCCCCTAGTAACCTCATGAACTTTAAATCCAAATCCAAAGAAAATTCATGAGCCTAATTCTCTAGGAACCCCATGAACCTAAATCCAAATCGAAATGAACTTCATGAGCCTAGTTATCAAGGACACTCATGAACATTAAATTCAAATCCAATGGAACTTCATGAGCCTAGTCAACTAGGAACCTCATGAACATTTAATCCAAATCTGAAGGAACTTCATGAGCGTAGTCCTCTAGGAACCTCATGGACCTTTAATCTAAATCCGAAGGAACTTCATGATCCTAGTCCTCTAGGAAACTTATGAACCTTAAATCCAAATCCGAAGGAACTTCACGAGCTAAGTCTTCTTGGAACCTCATGAACCTTAAATCCAAATCCAATGGAACTTCATGAGCCTAGTCCTTTAGGAAACTCATGAACATTTAATGCGAATATAAAAGGACTTCATGATCCCAGTCCTCTAGAAACCTCATGAACCTTTGATCCGAATCCAAAGGAACTTCATGAGCCTAGTCTTTAGGAACCTCATGAACCGTAAATCCAAGTCAATGGAACTTCATGAGCCGAGTCCTCTGTGAACCTCATGAACATTAAATCCAAATCCAAAGGAACTTCATCGCCTAGTCCTCTATGAACCTCATGAATCTTAAATCAAAATTCAAAGGAACTTCATGAGCCTAGCCTTCTAGGAACATCATGAACATTAAATCCAAATCCAATGGAACTTCATGAGCCTAGTCCTCTAGGAACCTCGAGAACCTAAAATTCTAATGTAATGGAGGAACTTCATGAGCCTAGTCCTTTAGGAAACTCATGAACCTTTAATCCGAATATAAAGGGACTTCATGATCCCGATCCTCTAAGAACCTCATGAACCTTTAATCTGAATCCAAAGGAACTTCATGAGCCTAGTCTTCTAGGAATCTCACGAACCTTAAATCCAAATCCCATGGAACTTCATGATCCTAGTCCTCTAGGAAGCTCATGAATCTTAAATCCAAATCTAAAGGAACTTCATGAGCCTAGTCTTCAAAGAAACTCATGAAGCTTAAATCCAAATATTGGAACTTCATGAGCTTAATCCTCATGGAATCTCATGAACCTTAAATTCAAATCCAATGTAACCTCATGAGCCTAGTCCTCTAGGAACCTTATGAACCTTTAATCCGAATCCAAAGGAACATCATGAGCCTAGTCTTCCTGGAACCTCATGATCCTTAAATCCAAATCCAATGGAACTTCATGAGCCTAGTCCTCTAGGACATCATGAACCTAAAAGTCCAAAGCTAAAGGAACGTCATGAGCCTAGTCCTCTAGGAACATCATGAACTTTAAATCCAAATCCAAAGGAACTTCATGAGCCTAGTCCTCTAGGAATCTCATGAACTTTAAATACAAATCCAAAGGAACTTCATGAGACTAGTCCCCTAGTAACCTCATGAACTTTAAATCCAAATCCAAAGAAAATTCATGAGCCTAATTCTCTAGGAACCCCATGAACCTTAAATCCAAATCGAAATGAACTTCATGAGCCTAGTTATCAAGGACACTCATGAATATTAAATTCAAATCCAATGGAACTTCATGAGCCTAGTCAACTAGGAACCTCATGAACATTTAATCCAAATCTGAAGGAACTTCATGAGCGTAGTCCTCTAGGAACCTCATGGACCTTTAATCTAAATCCGAAGGAACTTCATGATCCTAGTCCTCTAGGAAACTTATGAACCTTAAATCCAAATCCGAAGGAACTTCACGAGCTAAGTCTTCTTGGAACCTCATGAACCTTAAATCCAAATCCAATGGAACTTCATGAGCCTAGTCCTTTAGGAAACTCATGAACATTTAATGCGAATATAAAAGGACTTCATGATCCCAGTCCTCTAGAAACCTCATGAACCTTTGATCTGAATCCAAAGGAACTTCATGAGCCTAGTCTTTTAGGAACCTCATGAACCGTAAATCCAAGTCCAATGGAACTTCATGAGCTGAGTCCTCTGTGAACCTCATGAACATTAAATCCAAATCCAAAGGAACTTCATCAGCCTAGTCCTCTATGAACCTCATGAATCTTAAATCAAAATTCAAAGGAACTTCATGAGCCTAGCCTTCTAGGAACATCATGAACATTAAATCCAAATCCAATGGAACTTCATGAGCCTAGTCCTCTAGGAACCTCGAGAACCTAAAATTCTAATGTAATGGAGGAACTTCATGAGCCTAGTCCTTTAGGAAACTCATGAACCTTTAATCCGAATATAAAGGGACTTCATGATCCCAGTCCTCTAAGAACCTCATGAACCTTTAATCTGAATCCAAAGGAACTTCATGAGCCTAGTCTTCTAGGAATCTCACGAACCTTAAATCCAAATCCCATGGAACTTCATGATCCTAGTCCTCTAGGAAGCTCATGAATCTTAAATCCAAATCTAAAGGAACTTCATGAGCCTAGTCTTCAAAGAAACTCATGAAGCTTAAATCCAAATATTGGAACTTCATGAGCTTAATCCTCATGGAATCTCATGAACCTTAAATTCAAATCCAATGTAACCTCATGAGCCTAGTCCTCTAGGAACCTTATGAACCTTTAATCCGAATCCAAAGGAACATCATGAGCCTAGTCTTCCTGGAACCTCATGATCCTTAAATCCAAATCCAATGGAACTTCATGAGCCTAGTCCTCTAGGACATCATGAACCTAAAAGTCCAAAGCTAAAGGAACGTCATGAGCCTAGTCCTCTAGGAACATCATGAACTTTAAATCCAAATCCAAAGGAACTTCATGAGCCTAGTCCTCTAGGAATCTCATGAACTTTAAATACAAATCCAAAGGAACTTCATGAGACTAGTCCCCTAGTAACCTCATGAACTTTAAATCCAAATCCAAAGAAAATTCATGAGCCTAATTCTCTAGGAACCCCATGAACCTTAAATCCAAATCGAAATGAACTTCATGAGCCTAGTTATCAAGGAAACTCATGAACATTAAATTCAAATCCAATGGAACTTCATGAGCCTAGTCTACTAGGAACCTCATGAACATTTAATCCAAATCTGAAGGAACTTCATGAGCGTAGTCCTCTAGGAACCTCATGGACCTTTAATCTAAATCCGAAGGAACTTCATGAGCCTAGTCCTCTAGGAAACTTATGAACCTTAAATCCAAATCCGAAGGAACTTCACGAGCTAAGTCTTCTTGGAACCTCATGAACCTTAAATCCAAATCCAATGGAACTTCATGAGCCTAGTCCTTTAGGAAACTCATGAACATTTAATGCGAATATAAAGGGACTTCATGATCCCAGTCCTCTAGAAACCTCATGAACCTTTGATCTGAATCCAAAGGAACTTCATGAGCCTAGTCTTTTAGGAACCTCCTGAACCGTAAATCCAAGTCCAATGGAACTTCATGAGCTGAGTCCACTGTGAACCTCATGAACATTAAATCCAAATCCAAAGGAACTTCATGAGCCTAGTCCTCTATGAACCTCATGAATCTTAAATCAAAATTCAAAGGAACTTCATGAGCCTAGCCTTCTAGGAACATCATGAACATTAAATCCAAATCCAATGGAACTTCATGAGCCTAGTCCTCTAGGAACCTCGGGAACCTAAAATTCTAATCTAATGGAGGAACTTCATGAGTCTAGTCCTTTAGGAAACTCATGAACCTTTAATCCGAATATAAAGGGACTTCATGATCCCAGTCCTCTAAGAACCTCATGAACCTTTAATCTGAATCCAAAGGAACTTCATGAGCCTAGTCTTCTAGGAATCTCACGAACCTTAAATCCAAATACCATGGAACTTCATGAGCCTAGTCCTCGTGGAACCTCATGAACCTTTAATCCGAATCCAAAGGAACTTCATGAGCCTAGTCTTCTAGGAACCTCATGAACCTTAAATTCAAATCTAATGGAACTTCATGAGCCTAGTCCTCTAGAAACCTCATGAACCTTATATCCAAATACAATGGAACTTCATGAGCCTTGTCCTCTGTGAACCTCATGAACCTTAAATCCAAATCCAAAGGAACTTCATGAGCCTAGTCCTCTATGAACCTCATGAATCTTAAATCAAAATTCAAAGGAACTTCATGAGCCTAGCCTTCTAGGAACCTCATGAACCTTAAATCCAAATCCAATGGAGGAACTTCATGAGCATAGTCCTTTAGGAAACTCATGAACCTTTAATCCGAATATAAAGGGACTTCATGATCCTAGTCCTCTAGGAACCTCATGAACCTTTAATCCGAATCCAAAGGAACATCATGAGCCTAGTGTTCTAGGAATCTCATGAAACTTAAATACAAATCCAATGGAACTTCATGAGCCTAGTCCTCTTGGAACCTCATGAACCTTTAATCCGAATATAAGGGAACTTCATGAGCCTAGTCTTCCAGAACCTCATGAACCTTAAATTCAAATCCAATGGAACTTCATGAGCCTAGTCCTCTAGGAAACTCATGAACCTTAAATACGAATCAAAAGGAACTTCATGAGCCTAGTCCTCTAGGAGCCTCATGAACCTTTAATCCGAATCTGAAGGAACTACATGAGCCTAGTCTTCTAGGAACCGTATGAACCTTTAATCCTAATCAAATGGAACTTCATGAGCCTAGTCCTATAAGAAACTCATGAACCTTAAATACGAATCCAAAGGAACTTCATGAGCCTAGTCCTCTACGAACCTCATGAACCTTTAATCCAAATCTGAAGGAACTTCATGAGCCTATTCCTATAGGAACCTCATGAACCTTAAATCCAAACATTGGAACTTCATGAGCCTAGTCCTCTAGGAATATCATGAACCCTAAATCCAAGTCCAATGGAACTTCTTGAGCCTAGTCCTATTGGAACCTCATAACCTTTAATCCGATTAAAGAGGAACTTCATGAGACCAGTCTTCTAGGAACCTCATGAACCTTAAATTGAAATCCAATGGAATTTCATGAGCCTAGTCCTCTAGGAAACTCATGAATCTTAAATACGAATCCAAAGGAACTTCATGATCCTAGTCCTCTAGGAAGCTCATGAATCTTAAATCCAAATCTAAAGGAACTTCATGAGCCTAGTCTTCAAAGAAACTCATGAACCTTAAATCCAAATCCAATGGAACTTCACGATCATAGTCCTATAGGAACCTCATGAACCTTAAATCCAAACATTAGAACTTCATGAGCATAGTCCTTTAGGAAACTCATGAACCTTTAATCCGAATATAAAGGGACTTCGTGATCCTAGTCCTCTAGGAACTTCATGAACCTTTAATCCGAATCCAAAGGAACATCATGAGCCTAGTGTTCTAGGAATATCATGAAACTTAAATCCAAATCCAATGGAACTTCATGAGCCTAGTCCTCTTGGAACCTCAAGAACGTTTAATCCGAATCCAAGGGAACTTCATGAGCCTAGTCTTCCAGGAACCTCACGAACCTTAAATTCAAATCCAATGGAACTTCATGAGCCTAGTCCTCTAGGACATCATGAACCTAAAAGTCCAAAGCTAAAGGAACGTCATGAGCCTAGTCCTCTAGGAACATCATGAACTTTAAATCCAAATCCAAAGGAACTTCATGAGCCTAGTCCTCTAGGAATCTCATGAACTTTAAATACAAATACAAAGGAACTTCATGAGACTAGTCCCCTAGTAACCTCATGAACTTTAAATCCAAATCCAAAGAAAATTCATGAGCCTAATTCTCTAGGAACCCCATGAACCTTAAATCCAAATCGAAATGAACTTCATGAGCCTAGTTATCAAGGACACTCATGAACATTAAATTCAAATCAATGGAACTTCATGAGCCTAGTCAACTAGGAACCTCATGAACATTTAATCCAAATCAAGGAACTTCATGAGCGTAGTCCTCTAGGAACCTCATGGACCTTTAATCTAAATCCGAAGGAACTTCATGATCCTAGTCCTCTAGGAAACTTATGAACCTTAAATCCAAATCCGAAGGAACTTCACGAGCTAAGTCTTCTTGGAACCTCATGAACCTTAAATCCAAATCCAATGGAACTTCATGAGCCTAGTCCTTTAGGAAACTCATGAACATTTAATGCGAATATAATGGGCGTTCATGATGACAGTCCTCTAGAAACCTCATGAACCTTTGATCCGAATCCAAAGGAACTTCATGAGCCTAGTCTTTAGGAACCTCATGAACCGTAAATCCAAGTCCAATGGAACTTCATGAGCCTAGTCCTCTGTGAACCTCATGAACATTAAATCCAAATCCAAAGGAACTTCATCGCCTAGTCCTCTATGAACCTCATGAATCTTAAATCAAAATTCAAAGGAACTTCATGAGCCTAGCCTTCTAGGAACATCATGAACATTAAATCCAAATCCAATGGAACTTCATGAGCCTAGTCCTCTAGGAACCTCGAGAACCTAAAATTCTAATGTAATGGAGGAACTTCATGAGCCTAGTCCTTTAGGAAACTCATGAACCTTTAATCCGAATATAAAGGGACTTCATGATCCCAGTCCTCTAAGAACCTCATGAACCTTTAATCTGAATCCAAAGGAACTTCATGAGCCTAGTCTTCTAGGAATCTCACGAACCTTAAATCCAAATCCCTTGGAACTTCATGATCCTAGTCCTCTAGGAAGCTCATGAATCTTAAATCCAAATCTAAAGGAACTTCATGAGCCTAGTCTTCAAAGAAACTCATGAAGCTTAAATCCAAATATTGGAACTTCATGAGCTTAATCCTCATGGAATCTCATGAACCTTAAATTCAAATCCAATGTAACCTCATTAGCCTAGTCCTCTAGGAACCTTATGAACCTTTAATCCGAATCCAAAGGAACATCATGAGCCTAGTCTTCCTGGAACCTCATGATCCTTAAATCCAAATCCAATGGAACTTCATGAGCCTAGTCCTCTAGGACATCATGAACCTAAAAGTCCAAAGCTAAAGGAACGTCATGAGCCTAGTCCTCTAGGAACATCATGAACTTTAAATCCAAATCCAAAGGAACTTCATGAGCCTAGTCCTCTAGGAATCTCATGAACTTTAAATACAAATCCAAAGGAACTTCATGAGACTAGTCCCCTAGTAACCTCATGAACTTTAAATCCAAATCCAAAGAAAATTCATGAGCCTAATTCTCTAGGAACCCCATGAACCTTAAATC